>SNQJ01S0001614.1:0-10427 GCA_010110895.2 Picea sitchensis
AGGAAGATCCTTCTAGAAGCGGAAGCTTCTATTAGGTCTTCTTACATCCGCCTTATTCTATTTTATTGAAAGGCCTTATTAATATTGACCTTTATTACATCCGAATATATTGATCTACCTATGTGCGGGTTAGGAACCTAACAAGATCTGAATCTCAAAAATGCCCTTCTTCTCTCCAATTCGTCCCAATGCTCTAGGGAATCATCTGAACCATAAAACTCTCTCAAAAGGCACTAGAAATTATGGCCAAGACCTTGCAATTAAAACCCAAGTGCTAGAATTTCCAAAAGCCCTGCCAATCACCTAGGACGAACTTCCCTCAATGGATGGTGCGCCCCTCTTGCTGGAAACCCCCAATGGTGCACCCTCCTTCCCTTCCTATGCCTATGGCTGGTGTAGAACCCTCTTGCACTGATGTAGATCTGAACTAGAATGGTGTGGGGGAGTATTGCATCCCCAAGACCAAGCTTGGGACAAGCTAGGTGGAATCTTTCACCACCGAATCGTCCTCTAGGGTTTGTTAAGTCAAAACCCTCAAAACCCCCAATGTTGGGCTCACTAGCTAGAAGCCAGATATCAAAAGATGATCATACATGAATGAATAATAGAGGCCCTTGCCTTTCCTTTATACTTCTTCCTCACCTTGTCCCTCCAAAGTGACTTTCATTTTATTAATATTCAATTAATTAATTAAATCACTTTAATTAATTAATTAACCTTTTTACCTCTGAAAAGTGCCTTATCTCTCCTTGTGGCTTCCCTGGCCACTGAAAGTCACTTCTCACCATCCTATCCTGTAGTGTTGCTCGTCCCGATTCCAATGAGCTATTACACTAAGAGGTTCCTCCAAGTATTGTGCCCAAAATGACCTCTTCAGTGAATTTAATTAACTTATAGCTCAAAATACTCGTAATCATGGAAATCATTGGAATGCAACGGAACCAAAGCCAACCTGTGCGGAATGGATCATAATGATGAAATGGGATGAGCGATGCAAGCCGAACCCCAAAATGCCTCTTAATAATCCCTGTACTCACTATAACATCCATCTGGCTACTCTGGTCATCATAAACCTCTGCAATGTAATGATGTCCCAAAGTGGGGACATTACATAGTGGGTTCAAACCAAATTGGTAGTCTTGTGATTCTCGGTATAATAACTAATTGTTCTTGCTTTTCTTTCTTTCTTGGAATCTTCATGTTCTTCCTCATGTCTCTCTTTAGCTCTTGGGTCCACGGGTTCTTCTATATGCCTTGAAGATTCCAACTGCTTCCTTTCATCATAGAATCATGGATGTAGATGGACAACCAAGGATACTTTAAGGCTTCTTTTCGAAGAAGACTTCTTCTAGAGTCAAACTGAACACGTGTTGCTTATCATGTTAGCTACTTTCAATTGGAACATGGACAAATACTTCATAACCCTCAATAGATCATATCATTTAGTATTAACTCCCTCCTAATCCTTGCTTCATGCATGAATGCATGCTCTTTTTTTGGAATTCTGTAATCAGCTCCCTCCATCTGAGAGAGTCCACGCTTCTATCTGCGTCCTTATTGTCTTCTGCAAAGTGTCACAAGTCTTTTTCTAATATCCTCTTGATTGCTGACTTCTTTTTGTTTTGACTTCTTCTGGGTTTCTTCAAGTTTGATTCTGATTTCAGCTTATCTTGCAGTTGTTACTTATGTAATAGCTTCGATAGGAATTGTTACCAAGGATTGTCAATGTACTTCATCTTTTCATGTGTATTGCTTGACTTGTAGTCATCGTGATAGCAATCCTTATATTTTTATTCTTCCATAGGTATTGTTTCACTTGAACATCTTATCTTCTAAGAAATAGATATGCAAGAGATGTACAAAAACTATGTAAACATGGTATGTACAAGAACTATGAAGAATATTGTTACCTTGTCTTAGAAGAAGAAGTNATATGTACAGAAACTATGTAAACATGGTATGTACAAGAACTATGAAGAATATTGTTACCTTGTCTTAGAAGAAGAAGTCTATTTTATCCTGCTTGGCCTTCTTTGAGGGTTCCCTTTCTTTGGCAACTGATGCTTCGTCTATTTCCTTCCTTAGGCCAAACTTTCTTTTCTTCCTGAAATTCTTGAATTTTTACTGTGAAGGCTTGATCATCATATTTCTTTTGGGATCTCTCTTTTGTGCTAATCCTTGATTCTTCTTGTGCACAGCAAGTCCAAAGTTCTTCAAATGTGAGATATTCCTTTCTTGTGTTCATGCTTGCGGCAAATGCATCTCATGTCTTGGGAAGCCTGTTGAGTATTATATTTACCAGTTCCTTGAAATGATTTCTTCAATGGCTTGTAGTTGATCTCTTAAATCTTCTTAGATGAGTCAAGATGAGAGATGTAGGGTATCAAGTGGTCTTTTACAGAGTTCACTATGATACTCATGGCATTGATGTCATTGTCCTTGAACTTCTCCATAACTGCAACGTTCGGAGGTTCCTTCTCTTTTCCTTCTTCAAACTGTGGTTCCACGATCTTTCTTTCACGATATCCAACACTTAATTCTTGGCAAGGATGAGGTCAATCCTTATCTTCCATCCTTATCTTCCATGCTTTGAAGTTAGAAGCCCCTTCTAACTTGTTTTCTGACTTCATAGAGTAAGTCATGACTGCTTTGACTTTGTCAACTTTTGACTTTGACTTGGTCAACCTTTGACTTTGACCAAAAACTCAAACTTGACGTCTTAGCTTGCTGAGAATACCAGGAGGTGCACTAGGTTAGAGCGCACTAGGCTATCCAGAAATTAGGTCAATCTCCTCACTTAAGGTGCCTCAACAAGAGGGTTAGGGTTTCGTTGTTGCAGCAAAAATTGACTGCAACTGCAATTGTAACTGAGCAATATCCTCCCAATCTATCTTCCAACGGTTAGAGTGTCTGAAGATAGTGTGGGCCCATAACCTGTTAGAAATAATAGGTGTGCTCGTTTAACCATAGACAATATAGCAATATTGTCACCCAACCATAGGCCAAAGCCACCCACGAGCACCTTAACCTTGACAGAGAATAATTCTGAAAGAAAACCCTAGGCCTAATAGCCAATCAAGGTAGCGTATCACTCTCCATAGTTAGCATACCAAGCAGAAAGTCCAAACCATAACCAAGAGAGAGTCCAAGACTGAAACTGAAAATACAAGTTGCAGTAGCTGCAACTGTAGCTACTCTCCAGACTTGCGCACAACTAAATTTCTGCAGTTGCGAGTTGTGTGTGTCAAATGAGCTCTGGCCTCCTATATTTATATTGCTCCTCCTTAGCTGTCTGGGTCGACTTCTCATTCTGGAGGCTAAAAACTCAATATTAAATATTTCCTTTAGCCGACTTGTCTTCTAGGGTCATGTCCAATGCTTTAGGGTTTCTTCTTGCTTCCCAAAATATTCTATTCTTGTCAAGGTTACACGTGGAGGTTAATACCTCCCGCAACTACCATAATATCAACAAATGTCACAATGACCTCTCTCCTTTATATACGAGTCTTAGGGGTCATCAAGGAAGCCCCTGCATAAGTCAACATCAAATTAGGCTTACATGTGGGTGTGAAGCCCCATCACAAACCAACGAAGCCCATCACCAAGCCCCCAGCTCAAAATACAAGTGGGTTTTCTCCAAACGAAAAGTCCATCGTAGTGCCCACGATGATTCCCACGTGCCTGACACCTAGGGCACCTGTGGGAATGCCTCTCGATGCTACAAAAGCATCAACACGTGTCACATGCTGTGCATGCCTTTTCCTCCTTGTCATACATCTTCACGAAATCTGTTCATAAGTTCTCGTGTCCTCTACTCTCGTTGTGTGCACTACATTGTTCTACACATACTTCCGCATTTGTGCACTTTCATGCCTTATCCTACTCTACATCTTTTTGTGCATCTATCTCTTCGGCAAGTGCCACTATCTTCAGTTCTGCACATGATGCTGCTGCATCATCTACCAAGTGGCATTCTTCTACTATATCCCAGTGGTTGAGCCAGTTATATTTTATTAAGAATGAAATTGTATCAATGTCCCCCAAGGACCAAATTATTTCAATGGGACACAAAAGTACAGCAAGTCGCAATGGCAATACGTGAGTGCCTAAGGCATATCCTGAGAAGGAAAGACAAAAACAAGAAAAGAAAGTCAAACTAGTTTCTTCACTTGCAGCTAGAATTATCAGCAATTATTGCCAGGAATTAAATCATCTTTTTTTCCTTTTATCTACTGTTTATGTTTCTCACAAAGGAAGCTATATCCTAGTTGTACTAACTTTGGCTTTTCATAATCCTTTAGTTGCAACTGAATAGATAGTTTCCTTTGTTCCACCCTTTTATCTTGAAGAGTTCCCTCTTGTACCCATGAACAACACCAAAATGTATTCCTTTCCCTTAGAACTTAGGCGAGTTTCGCACCTGTCAAATTCATGGTTGTAGATCATCCTTAAAGCTTTAGGCATAAGCTAGCAAATGACTTTCAGTATTTATGATTTCAAATGAAAAGAAAGCAATTGAGTCTATTTAATTTTTCATCTTTTCAAGTCTATAAGACAGATATGATATGCAACTACCCCTTTGGACTAGGCTACACAAGCCTCTGAAATCAAAATAGAAAACAATCCATGATCACTGATCTTGGAATCAACTATCTTAAATTTTAATTTGAAATGAAAATTTATGATTATGGTTATTTTATTTCCGATACAAAATACAATATGTTGTTCCTATTAGCCAAGAACTCTATATATACATACAAAAGACAAGAAAAAAAACTATAACTATTGGTCTAGAATTTCATTATCAACCACTCCCCTTGACCATTCAAAACTGTGATTCTTTTAACAGTGGACATCCAGCGATATCCAAGTTGTAACCTCTAGAAAGTGGTTAACCCTAAGAATAACACACCCATGTGGACTGGCTTTGTTCATACCAATCGTATATTGTCCTTCAAATCGTCTAATGCCTCTCAGTCATACTATTTATGTAGTTTGCTCAAAGAAATTACCTCAGTTTTTCTTATTATATATCATTTTCAAGATTCTAAGACTCCACTAAGTCCAGCACTTGTCAAATTGATGTTCATAAAAAACATTAAAGCCTTTAGCCTCCAGTTAAAGGGTATTTTCTGCCATTTATTATTTTTTTTCTATGACAAATTATCTTATATTGATAATCAAAGATACATTCAAGCGTCCTATTGAAAATTTGAAACCAATAAATAGGAGTGTTCAAACTTCAGATGGTTTATTGATTGTTGCACAAAAATGATAAAGCCAGGTGATGAGAAATGAGAAATGAAGTTTGGCATCAGCAATCCAATCATGTCTTTCACCTTTGTGAAGAGTAATGAAAAATGAATATACTACCTTCAAGTTTCAACCTCTTGTCTACACTAGGAAAAAAATGTTTAGCAATTAGATTTGCAGAAGAGAAGCAAGGTATGGATCGGGGTGAGATAGTTGTCTCACTTGTTCTCCCATTTTGTTTTTAACCCTTCCCTTCCAAAGCACATAGAAAGTTTGCAAGCTAAAAAAATAGAGAGGACTGATTAACGTCTAGTGAAATAAATTATTTTAACAAAACTAGTTACGTAATAGTGCCGACCAACTCACAGTAGCACCATAAATGGAATAGATACAGAAGAACATGTTAGTGTAGAACCATAACTAAATTTTAACAAGTTTTTGGCGATAACAAAGAGTAGTTTTTTACCAAAAGCAGGAGAAGATGAAAACAGAAGGATAGCAGACAATTTAATTATCATCATTTCTTCTACAATATGTTCACGAGTAGACACTATCCATTGTCTGTGCCAATGAGTGCTAATTGAAGCCCTCGATTTATCAATGCCATCATAGTAGACACTATCCATTTTTTGTCTCTGCCAATGAGTGCTAAATCAAGCACTCAATCAATCAATGCTAACATAGTGGTCGGTATTATCCATGTTTTGTCTCTGTCAATGAGTGCTAAATCAAGCCCTCAATCAATTAATGTCAGCTATGTAAGATGCAGCTTTTAATTGTTATGCTTAGTTGAGATGTCACTGCTGTTGTGATTTTTCCAGGAGATGATCTCTTGTTTGGTCTTTACAGGGTACAATAAAGTTGGCAACAGTATGGTTATTCCATGTCTGACTTAAAAATAAACCATACTATTTTCATTAGCATTAACGAATCTGAATCCACGTGAAGTGAAATGTTTGGTGGGTTCCATATGGTCAAGTCTCATGAGCATGAAACATAATATTTCTCGATGTCTAGGACTTCATAGTTGAACTTGAGTAAATATAAATATCTCTAAAACTATGATGATTTTCAGTTTTCGTCTTTTCTGCCATAACTAAAATGTTCTGATATCCAACAGCCTTGAGCACATTTCTTAGATGAGTTAGTTATTTTTCATGTTACCAAGCCCCAGCCAAGCCACAAGCCACTTGTGGTTTGATATTGGCTACTTAGCTGCATTCAAATTCTTAAGCCAATTCTTGAGAATATTTGAAACAGTTTGCCTAGAGTATCCGTAAGCACAAGAGCAAACTCTAGATGGTGACATCCATAAGCTGTTTACTGCATAGAAGTGTCCTCCGGCTCATCATGGGTATTTGACAAGTATGTCTGAAAATCCATTCAAGGTTGGAATGAACAACAATAGCTCCCTGCTAGGATGATGTCAATGCAAAGTGAAAGGAAGAATGTGTCATTTTTTAAGAGTCTACTGACTTCTTTAATCAATATTGCTTGGTTGCAGGTCCTTTATGGGCCTTTACTTGAATGCTTGTTAAATAAGTAATTAGATCGATATAGTTGTCTGATTATCAACATCTATTGGTTGTAGTGTGGACAAGGTTTTACGGAAGATGAGCTTTGTCCCACCTATGTTTCATCTCTAGGAGGATTGCAAATACAAGGAGTAGCTGCTGGATTGTGGCACACTGTCTGTATCACTGTGACGGGAGATGTCTATGCCTTTGGTGGAAATCAATTTGGTCAACTTGGCACAGGTGGAGACCAAGCTGAGGTTTGTGCAATTGATCTCTTTGAATTTATCATTCATTATGCGTATTGATTTTTTCAGATAACTCCCGAAAGACATCATACGTGATATACATAATTGGTTGCATTTAGATGTTTCCAAGGCTTTTGGAGGCATCAAGTTTGGAGGATGAACATGCTAAAATGGTTTCCTGTGGGGCGCGACATAGTGCTATATGCACAGGTACTACATGTGGTGTCTTAACATGTTAATAATATATGAATTTGATTTTCAAAATTTCCTCTGGATTGTTTTTATTAGTTGGTTACAATATTACAGAATGGTATAGTTATATATTTGGCATTTGCATGTCAATCAAGAATGTGATTGTTTTAGGTCTAAAAGCATAGCAGAATAGTAGAACGTGTTTCCTTCATGTTGTGAGAAATTGATATAGTAGATTTGCTACTTGTTGAGGCCACCATTTGGATTTCATATCTTGAAAGAACTTTGCTCTAACAAAGTATGTGAAGCACTAGAATTGCCCCAACGCTTGTGATAGACGCAAATTTGTCTTTGGTCTGCCTGTAGATATGAATGGTCTTTATTGAGTTTCTGAAAATGCACATGCAAGTATTGATTTAGCTGCAATGTTGTTTGGTTTCTAAGAAAATGGAAAGGTCTTTTGCTGGGGCTGGAACAAGTATGGACAGGTAAAATGTTCGTTTTTTTCTTTTAGTTTTATACCTGCAGACATTAACATGTATTGGATTTCCACAATGGGTGCTTAATCACATGTAGTTTGTTCCTTACAATTAATTGTGCTGCTTAGCATATACAGCTTACAATGGGTGCTTTTTCACGTGCAGTTTGTTCCTTACTAATAATTGTGCTGCTTTGCATATACAGCTTGGATTGGGTGATGCCATTGATAGGAACATCCCGTGTGAAGTTCATTTTGAAGATTGCTTTGTTAAAAGTGTTGCATGTGGATGGTGGCACACGCTAGCGTCAGCCACTTCCCAATAAGGGTTGTCGATAAAAAAACAATGTTTCGAAGACTCAGCAATCAGATTATGTGATATAGCACGGGTCGTGTACTTTTAAGTTATCAGTTTTGGCTCAGGTTAAATTACTTAAGTTTGGCTTTTGGGGTCTTCCCTTAAAAAGGCACGGATAAATTCCTAGGTCTAGTGTTTATAGAGTTCGAAGCATTCATACACTCTACCTTGTAAATCATGTGCACAACTGATCTTTGACAAATCGGATGATTGCTAAGCAGGCAGATTGTGGCTTGTTGTATCTACAGGTCTGAATTGTATGTATATGGATGTTGGTAACTGCGAATTACAGATAAGTTTGTAAACTATCAAGAAATAAAGACTTAGTCGTTCATGTGTATGCAGAGTTCCAAATCATGCATATTTTTCCAGGCCTAAAAGGTGTTCAGGATAATTATTTGTTCCAAGTTACCTGTGCAACATTGCTGTACGATGCAAGTTTGAATGGATCATGTTGACATATTCCATTACTCAACTCTCTTTTTTCATCCTTTTAAGTAGGACAAGTAGGATCATAAGTCCCAAATGTATGCTAAGACTAGTGTTTATAAGATAATAAATTGTAGCTGATAGTTATGTTATTCTTTCTTAAAATTCTAGAACATTTATATTTTTCTGTGTTCTTGTTGTAGGGGAGTGATAGAAAACTAACCCCTGTAACTTCAGGACCTTCTAAGTGAAGCTTCATTCGACACTGGATACGAGAGTAAAGGCCTATCAGACTCAGAATTTGGACTGATGAAGATACTGCCTAAACTTTAAATAATAGTAAAGGATGGACGACCAATCAAAAACTTATAATGGCTTGGAAACACAATCATCTTCAAAATCCTGTGCCAAATACTTATTTGTATTTGGAAAATGTCTGAGATTACTATTAGGTAATATCTAACTCAAAGAAGATTGAACAGCTATTGTAATCAGGAAGTCCATTTTGTAAATCTTTGTGTTGGTTTTTTTTACCTTCGATGTTTTGGTATGATAAGGTTGAAGTAAAAACCTAAAAAACTGTTACAGGTCTTTTTGTTGTTGCTAGATGAGTTTCTATGGGGATGAAGTTAAGCTTGGTGGATTTGCAAAATAAAATTCTCTTTGTATTGATCTTTTGCTAATGCTATTGTGTAAGAATGAGTTTCTATGGGGATGAAGTTAAGCTTTATGGATTTGCAAAATAAAATATATAAGATCTCTTTATGTTTGTAGGATGTGCTTATTAAGTAATTATATATATAAATATATATATATAAATAAAAGTATAATAATAAAGTTGTTTAACTTGTGTTTTACTTTTGTATTAATTTTGTATTAATGATTTAAATTATATTTAGTTATTTTATGGTTTATATATTTAGGTTTATTCATTTTTTTTGTTATAAAGAACATGTGAGTGGGCTTAATGGTTAAGAACATGTGTTTTCTCCTAAGAGGTTACAAGTTCAAATCCAGAGAGGAGTAAGTTATGTATACCTTTGTAGACTTTACAAGTTCAAATCCAGAGAGGAGTAGGGTATGTATACCTTCTTAGACTTTACAAGGAAGTCTCATACACCAATTTGGTGTCTGGCTTGGCCGTGACCTTAAAATTAGATGATTATTATTATTATTATTATAAAGAGACAATTACTCTTTTCATATGATATTTAAAAAAGGTTTCTCTTTTTCAAGTTCACTTTTGTGTTCTTGGTTTCTTTCTGTTTAGTTTTTATAATATTGTATCAGAGTTTTTTTTCAAATTTTCTCTTGTGTTCTTGGTTTTTCTGTGTTCGTTTTTCATAATATGGTATCAAAGCCATGGTGAAGAGAAGTCTAAGAAGAAGTGAGTGAATCCTTAGACACTACCCAAATTTGTCAAAGATTGAGATACACACTGAAAAACCAAAAGGACTTCAAAAGTTAGGTTTGATTTTCAGGTTTAAACCCAATCCTTATTTTCCCATTTTAAAATTGAGCTTAAGTTGTACCTTTTATTTATTTTAAAGCCATGTTTTACTAAAGAGAAGTTAGGTTTTGGTTTTCAAGTTTTAAAAGATTAAATTCATTTGCTTGATCTAAAGCTATAATTAAAGATAAATGGGGCTTCATACACCAATTTAGTGTGGCTTGGCTACGACTTTAAAAATAGATTATTATTATTATTTTATTATTATTATATCCATGGTGAGGGGAAGTCTAAGAAGTGGGTGAAGCCTTGGGCACTGCCCAAAGATTGAGATACACACTGAAAAACTAAAAGGACTTTAAAAGCTAGGTTTGATTTTCAGGTTTAAACCTAATTTTTATTTTCCCATTTTAAAGCAGAACTCAAATTTTTTAAATTTTAAAGCCATGTTTTACCAAAGAGCAGTTAGGTTTTGATTCTCGAGTTTTAAAAGACTAGTTCGATT
>SNQJ01S0001614.1:10471-23324 GCA_010110895.2 Picea sitchensis
AAAAAAAAAAAAAAAAAAAAAGATTTTTTAAGGGGCAACCATTTTGCTCACAAAGATTGTATGAATTAGTCATTAAATGTTCCATATGGATCATGTTGTATGCTACATTATCAAGCTAGATGACTGCATAGACGATTGTACAACATTGTTACAGAGAAATGGGGCTTATATGGACGTTATATGACAACCCGTTACTGAAATTGACAAATTGTACATGTACAAACTCCCAATATAAATATTGGTTGCCCAACACAGAAAATTGGTCATTTTTCAACATAAACTTGTTGTACATTAGTGAAATCATCCATTTAAAAACAATTTGGCATATCAATAATGTTTTGTTTTGTGCTTTTTGTTGGTTTGTTTAGACATTTTTTTGTATTTGTAGAAATGTGGTGGATTTGTGGCAAATTCAACAGTTCGGGTGGTGAGTTTGAAGGTTTTCAACATATTTTATATTTCAACAGTTTGCGCAAAAATTTCTATGTATTTTTCTTTCATTGTTTGCAATTTGAGGAAAGAAAGAACAAATTTGTATCAGATTTATAAATATAATATATTTTAACAACATATAGGTTGAAATTATTTGCTAAAAATACTATTTTATCTAATATCATTTAAACATAAGATTTTCAAGAAAAATTTTAATATTTGGAAATATAATGTTAGCTATTTTTTAGTACGATTGTTTAGATCAACGTGTTTTTGAGAAGGAAATCCAATATATAATAGCAGGAAAAAACCGGGATAAGTTTAACAAGTGAAATATAGAAACAATAATGCTAATATAGCTTTCTGTGATCGAGCCCAACAGGTTAGCCCAATTGGTTGTTGCTAATGTTGTTGGGCATTTAGTTAGTTCTATGTCAGCGTGTGCTCGGTTCGAAACTTCTTTGGTTTGGTGTGCTAGTCTATGATGATGGTTTTATTAGGTTGTCATCCAATAATGCAGGGAAGCATCCCTTTGGGTTTCTTTGCTAGGTTTTCCTTGAACAAATAACTCTCTGTGACCAATGAAATTCTACCAAAAGCACAGATTGGCATTGACGTAAAAGACATTTGTAAGTAGTTAAAGGATTTGCATGAACCTTGCAACAAAGGTGGAGCCTTTTTCCTTGAATATTTTTTGTTTTAACTCAAAATGGATGAAAATGAATCTTTAGAAGATCATCTCGTAAAAATCGAAGATATTAGAAAACAACTAAAAATGATTGGGCAAAAGATGGGAAAAGAAGATATAGTGGTAATCACTCTGAAATGTTTACTAATTCTGCTTGAGTATTTGATTGAAATCCTTAATCATACTACTACTAACATTGATCTCAAGTTTGAAGAGTTGTGCACTAAACTCTTTAGTGAGACAATTGGAAAAAATAGTTTGGCAATGGCAATGGGAATGAGGGTTCATAAATGACTTTTAAAACTGTAGTGACCTCAAGTTTGAAGAGTTATGCACTAAACTCTTTAGTGGGACAATTGGAAAAAATAGCTTGGTAATGGCAGTGGGAATGAGGGTCAATATATGACTTTTAAAACTATAGTGAAATTCAAGGGAAAATGCAAGTTTGTTAAGAAAAATGAAGGCAGACATAAAGTGGGAAACAATAGGATAGATGCATTAGGGAATTAAAAGACATTTACATGTCATTATTGTAGAAAAGCATGTGATAAGAAAACGTTTTGTAGGGGATGAGAAAAATAACAAAGGATCTAAGAAGCAACTCAATGTTGTAGAACATAAGGAAGAGGAGGTTGTTTTTGTGTTTATGTCTAGGGGTAGAACGAACAATGTGAAAACCTTTGCTTGGTACATAGGTTAAGGTGCATCTTGTCATTTTTCCAATGTGAAAGATTGGAATAAACTTATACTACTAACATGTTTTCTATTGTCTCTGTGGTTTTTGGTGGTAGTAGGAATTCAAAGTAGAAGGCAAAGGATATGCACAAATAACATTGTCAACAAATAATGGTCTTCCTTGATGTCTATTATATTCTAGGGATACAGAAGAAACTACTTTCTTTAAGTGATATTATGAAGCGCAATTCTCACTTACATGTGATTTCAATAATCACAAATGCTATTTTGTTTAGAAGGTTAATAAAAAGACAATTACTCTTGGTATTGAAAACCATGTGCTTTTCAAGTTTGGTGATACAAGGGAAGCAAAAGAGCATGCTTTTATGCCCAAGAGTGGTCAAGATTGCAGTGCACTTTGGAATCAGAGGTATGGACATTTAAATTTAAGACATTTTTTTAATTTGGTTAAATAAAGTCGTGGATTGCTTTCCAAAGATGTAGAATCAAGAACGATTTTGTGGAGCATGTTTCCCTGGAGAGAAACACATAATTTTGTTTGAAGGAGGACAACCCTGGAGAGCTAAGGAGATTCTTCACTTGATCCATGCTAAAAAATTTGGTCATATGAAGACGACATTTGTTTCTAGTGCTAGGGAATTTTTTCCTATTTATAAATGAGTTCTCAAGGAAAATGTAGGTGTACTTTTTATAGATAAAATAATATGTTTGATGTCAATATTATGGTAGTTGTGGGAGGTATTAATCTCCATATGTAACCTTTGATTATAATAGAATATTTCATAAGCAAGAGAAACCCTAAACAAATGTGTGAAAACCCTAGAAGACATGTCGGCTCAGTAGAATATATAATATTAAGGTATTATCCTCCAGTAAGACAAGTCGGCCTCACAGGAAAAAGATAAACAAAAAATATAATTACTAGAAAGTCAGGTCGGCCCGGCCAAAAAAGTCACTGGAAAAATTAATATAAATAGAGGATGTCTTGGCTCATTTTTTCACTCACTCTCACTCATGAAACCAGAAACAGTGTGCAAGTTTGGAGGAGGAGGAACAACAACTGCAGTTGTACAAATTTCTTTTTTTTTCAGTCTTTCTGGTACTTTCTCTTGTGCGCTACCCTTGGAGAAGGTGTGCTCTCTTGGTTATATGTTGGTTATGGTGTGGATTTCTAGAATCATTATTTCTATCAAATGTGAAGGTGCTCGGGGGTGGATTTCTGGCTATGGTTGGGTGACAATTGTGTAGCATTGTCTATGGTTAAAAGATCACATCAACATTATTCTAACATTTGATGAGTTCAAAAAGCTCATGGATTTGGTAGAAAACCAATTCAAAAAGAGAATTACAATCCCATTAAATAATGATTAGAATTTTACAAGGTTTTTTTTTTAATTGTGCTTGTTATCACAGAATTTGGCACTTGTGTAAAGCCCTCACAAGATTGTAAACTTGTGTAACAATTGGAAGTAGATGCCATTGCCACCTAGGCAAGTACTTCTCTTGTTTTAGTGAAGGACAGGTCCAACACAAGGGAGGCTTCCTTGATGACCTCAAGAGATCCTATAACAAGATTAACCAAGCTTATAGCCTCCTATCTTGGTCACCTCAAAAGGATAGGCTAGGTTTAGGGAAATGTGAAAGGTTAAGAAGAGTTTGGACGAGGTAACTGGTTGACATGTGTAAGACAAGTTTACGAATGCATATAATCACAATTACCAAGTCTAACACATGAATGATCACCCTTAGAACACTAGATATCAAGCAAGAAGGTTGTTGTATCCAAATTGCACCAGTAAACAATGATTATACTAGATAAGAATGTTTTATAACAACAACAATAAATCATCTCTAAAAAAATGTAAATAAAATCTTAAAATATAGTCCTCAACAGGTGGAATAAGATCCAAGTGTTCAAAAATGATTTTAACCTTCTTAAACCATAATATGAAGTAAGTATTTAGCAATCCAATCAATCCCTAATGGTTGTAGCAAACATTTATAACAACAACAATAAGTTCACTTTGATTATTAAACATTGGAATTGCATAAGTATGACAACATGTGAAACCTAATCTACTAAAACGTTTTGAGAGAGACATGGTTTTAAGAGAGTTGTATCACTTGCAAATACTAGATTGGTGTTGTTTTCTCTTTGGGAAATGGAGTCAAGAAACACCATTAATTAGATAGCCAAGAAGAGATGGGAATTTGAAACCCTAGGGCTAAAGCCTTATAGACCTAGGATCAAACTCAAAAGACAAACACTAGAGTTTATGGCCTATAAACCCTAGGTGTCATCTTCATCTAGGACATCTAACTTGAAGATTAAACTGAACTAGGTCAAAGTCTAAGGTTTATGGCCTTATAAACCCTAGATCTTGAGTTAGCCAAGACAAATCCATAGGGGGATAAAAACTTTTAATCCCTACAACTAGGTCTTAAATGCTTCAACAAACAAGATGAATGAAATGTAGGATTTCTTCATAGCAATGGAATCATTAACATGTGTGCTTGAGATACCCTTTCCCTGGTACTTTTTTCATTCCAAAACTCTTTGTCTTTCCTTTTGATATTTATTTATTAATTTGCAAGTCACATTTTCAGGTTTCAAGCATTCATTCTTTCTTTTATTGGGATAAAGTCTTGTTATAGATATGCATTCATTACATCAGGACAAGGGGCGATTACCATTAGAGGGGGTAGAGCTCAAGATGGTCTATGGATTCTACATTTGGAAAATCATTATCCCATTCATTTCTTTATTTCATAATACTCTTTCTTTTTTTTATAGCAGTTACATCAACCTTGGAATTATATCCCTTCTTCTCATAGGAAAATGAACCATGATCCTTTTGGGATACATGTAAAATTATTACCGAAGTCTAGTACATTGTGACAGGCTCTAGGTAAATAAATGTTAAGTATGAGGGGGGGATAGAACATTGCCTTTATCAAGGCTTCCCAGTAGTACTCTTGTTCCCCACGAGTGACAACACTGGACTAGGATAGTTAAAAATGGCCACCAAGTTGAAACAAGGTAAAAGGCATAACTTTTGAGTTTATGGTCCATTATCCAACTTCAACCCATGATCATCACTCAAATGTCCAATGTATTAAATATGACACTTTACATGAAGCAAAGACTAATTGTACCTTATAATGTGACAAACCACTATCTCCCAATGAGCAATGTTGATTGGTGTGATGAGCTATAATGATGAGGAGTGAGGCATCTGAGGGGGGTTGTTGGGATGCTATGTGTGAAAATGTTGATTATCATCGTCATTAGGATCATTATCTTCATTGTGGGCCATGAGACATGATCTCCTCTAGTTACCCCTAGGTGAGAGGGGGTAACAGTGCTCAAAAGGGCATTCAAAGGCAATACACCACACCTTACACTCCACAACAAAAGGTAATGGTACATAGTTGAAACCATCCAATTATGGAGATGACATGGTGAATGTTAGAGAAGAATTTGGTGCCCAACATATTGGGTAGAATCAATGCACACATCAATGCATCTATTGAATCGATCTCCAACAAAAGTGGTGCACAAGAAGAATCCAGAAGAAGCATGGTCTAGATGAAAACTGAAAATATGTCATCTCAAAGTTTTTGGTTCTATTGTATATGCATGGGTTCTATTAAAAAATGAACCAAACTTGGTGCGAAAGGCAAGTAAATGATAGTCACAAGATACAACAATAATCATAGGTCATATCAGCTTGTTGACATTGAGACTAATAAATCATGTCATAGTCGTGATCTTGTAGTTGATGAAAGTGCAAGGCTATTCTAGAAAAGACATAAAAAACAGATCATTAAGTTGTTGGAAATAAAGATAATATGGCTAAATAAACAAGTATGTAGGATGAGAAACATCAACATGAGGTGGGGGAAATGACTCAAATAAATAAGAAAACAATGTTTCTTTGAAGAAGGAACATATGAAGAGACCAAAATGGTGTTACAATACTTGTTATAATACATGGTTAGATGAGATCTTTGATACAAGGATGAAAGGAAAACCACAAAGAGTTAAGATTTTTACTATAGTGAATTAATCTTTGATGGCTAACCTTAAATACTCATTTGATATTCAAAGATATGAAGCCAAAGGAAGTCTAAATGAGAATAGGCTATGAAAGCTAAACAATAGACTTTCATGAAGAATCAAGCGAGGGCTCCCATTGAGCTATCTCTAGGGAATAAACCCATTAGATGCAAATGGGTCTATAAATTCAAGTATATGGGAGAGGATACACTTGAAGGCACAAAGCAAGGTTGGTTGCAAAGGACTTTACTTGGTAAGAAGGTGTTAGAACATTAAAATGGTCAACAAGTGAAATCACAAAATATTGCTACATTTGAATTTTTGGTTGCTCTGTTATCTATTTGGTGCCATGACCTACCTTGAAATATCATAAAAAACCTATCTTATTGTCAAAACTAGTTACCCACCACCTAGAAAATCTAACTCTCACAAAGAAATCCCAACTCTAATATAACTTTGAGCTAGTTATTGGTTTCAACACAATTGATGGATTATAATTCGAGTGGTATGCTTGGTAATGGGTTTCTTGGTTGTTTAATGATCAAATGATTATAGATTGCTTAATATGTTAATCACACATCATGATGAAAATTTACACGTATATATATTATTGAATATCCAATGCATGTCTTATTGATTTCAAGTGTTCTTATATACTTGGTTTAGTGTCAGTGCATGGTAGTATTATTTTATCACAGTTTATGTGCATCAACAATGATATCATAAAATTAATGTGATTGTATGGTGTCAGTCCACCTTGGTTTGGTATAAATAGTGCACAGTTTCAATGTGATTACAATGGACACAAATATGTCTTTGTTATGTGTCAGAGTGTTGATTATGCATATGGTAAATGTTTGGTGTTTCCAGTGGATAAGCGGGTAAGCTATTAGTGATTTTGTGGTTTTGTGACTTGGTGAGGTAATAGAGTGTGTTACAAATGTGAATTGGTTATGTTTTGTTTTTCCAATAGCTAAGATAATGGCAATTTTGTAGTTTTATAACTTGGAAAGGTAATGAAATGTATTACAAATGTGATTTAGTTATAGCCAAAGTCACATGGTGAATGGTTGATAATGTTTGGTGTTTCTAGTGGATATATTAATGGTGATTTTGTGGTTTTATAACTTGGTGAACTAATCTAGGGTTGGAAGGTTCAGGGAGGGGGGTGATCGCCTATGATCCTGAGGGACAAATGGAAATAAATTTTGAATGGGGGTTTGGAACAACAACAAATAACCAAGTTGAAGCCTTGGCATTTTTCTAGGGACTGGATATCCTAAACTCAAATCACATAAGAGAATTGATAGATATTGGAGACTTGTCAATATTATAAGGCGTATGAGAAATAAAACCACCCCAATCGATTGTAACCTGGAAAGGATAATATCCAAGATCCACCAAGAAACAAGACATTTTGCATTAGTGGAATATTTTCATGTACTAAGAGCATTAAATGACAAGTGGATGTCTTGGCCAAATCTTATGCTCATTGTGCTATGAATGCATAAGTGGGTAAAGAATACATGTGTTGAACTACCAAGGAAGTAGTGACCCCCAAAGAAGCTAAAGGAAGACCCAATTGAAAATTTTGCAGGTTGGAAAACTTAAAACAAAAGCAGGGATTATTTTAACTCCAATCCCATAATCATTTAATTAATGAATAATCCAAGGGGTGAAACATCATGTGGTGAAGTAATGTATGTGGGATCACGCCAAGTGGTGGTTCATTCCCATGTGTAGGGGATTTTTTACGCTTGAATCCATTAAGACCGAAACGACAACCTCGTGAGGATACAAATCCCCATGCGTTTTTATAGAGGTGGTTCTACTATGTTATGATTTTCGTGGGACTCTAGGTCCTCAAAATGTGGGAATTTTACAGAAGTTTGTTGTGGTAATAAAAGAAAAAGTAAAGATGCAAAAACATAAAATGTTTTTTTTTTTTTTCTTTTAAATAAAGTTCCTAGGAATGGACCAGGAACCACACACATTCACACATTTAAAGTAAATAAGCAAAATTTCCTCACAACCATCATAGTTGGGCTAAATATTTCTCATCACATAAAAAATAAAAGAAAATGATCTGCATGCATAAGAGAACTTTGACAGAGTGATACATGGGCAGCTCAAACAAATATAATGATAGATCAACCTCAAATACTTTATATTCAGAAAATTGGGTTACAAAGTACAGTCGAGATTGTTCCCAAAATAGCTCTCTTGAAATTTCTAAAATATATATAGTTTATTACATATTCTCTAAAAATTAAATGTGTTTGTCATAAAGACTGGGATTGGGGCTCCCGCAGACCATAAAAAATATATATATAAGAATGAAGTTTGTAGAAGGTCGAAGAAAGTGGGTGGTGAAAGACAGCAAGACCTGGTAAGAAGAAAAAGGAAATTATCAATCTTCGGTTAAACCTTTATATTTAAAGAGGTGGAGTAACTAGATGAAGGACTTGATAAATAAAGAAGGATGTGATCAGTATGAACTTACTATGATGGTATCTCTCTCTTTGTAACTTGCTTACTGGTGTCCTTTTATTGCTTTCATCGACAATTACAGGAACCTTCTCAACTGCCTTTTTCCCTTCATCGGTCAGTTTGTCGATAGCTTTTTTAAACCACTTTTTGACGTATCTTCTCATTGGTGCCACGTTGATTTCATGTCGGATTTTTATATCGAAAATATCTCCCTCCAAGTCCCTTAGATCAATGGAAATATTACACAAGGCTTCTTCAATATCTTGATTTTTTACTGAATAATCCACTAGCGAGTTATCTACATCATCTTCATTATACTCAAGAATTCCATAGAACTTTTCAAATGATAACCCTTTAAAGATCTCAACTTGTTCGTCAAAGGCTTGCTTAGTTAGGAAAAACGATTTGAGAATCAATTTGAGGTCGTGTACCTTATTGGTGCTCCCTGCTAGGTCTATCTCAGTCAGCCTCTTGAATAATTCTTTCTTCTTTAACACAGCTTGGTCACATGCTTGGACAATGATATTCAAGTTTTTAACCTTTTTCTTACAGCATGCGTTCAATTGTTTTATCTGGTTCGGAGAAGGGAGATCCTCCTCTCTTCTTCTCAACTCTGTCATATTGGTAACTTTAAAACCGAAGGGTACGACCACGTATAGGTAAAAACCTTCTTCATTTTTTAAATTTGCCTGTAAATATTCATGGAAGGCATGTGCCCTCGTTCCAAAAGAGACCATGTTATTTGGCATCTCCCAAGCCCTTGTAATTAATTCCATCATTTTCTTAATGTTCTTCTCCACATAGCCCCTGGCTGATGTGAGTAGGCTTGAAGATCCTTTTAGTTTAGTTGCAGGTGTGGTAGGCCCGATCATTGCTAAAGGACTAGCAAGTACTGGAAGAGGCATTAAAGCTTCTTCCAATTCTTTGATTCTTTCCTTTAACTTAGCGTCCTCTGCTTCAAGGCCTCCAATAGAATGTTCTAGAGCATGTTGATTTTTCTAATGACAAAATCAGAAATATTTCATTCACACATTTTGTCAAACACTTAGCAACCTAGAGATAGTTGTCTTCTTAAATTTCAGAAATGCATACCCGCATTCAGAAATTTCTATAAGCAGAAATACACATTGTTAAGCAAAATATGCAGCGGAAATGCACAATGGACAGCAACCCATAACTCACAGAAATTTAGGCAACTGCCAGGGAAAACCCCAATGTGGGGAAACCCAACGTGAGAGAGAAATCTTATTATTTTGCTTCAGGAAAGTTCAGAACAACATCAATAACACTTTTTCAGCCAAGAGAAATACCTCTTACAGCACAAAACTGTCCCCCACAAATCTGTCTTGAAAACCATGCCACAGTCCATACAACTGTACGGATTTGCTAAAATTCGACACCTTGAAATTCGTGCCACAACAGGCTGTTGTACCTTCTCTTCTGTACGACCATCCTCCTTCAAAAAATTCTTCAAGGATGCCTCGAAAATCGTGCCCAAGTTTGCCTCGGTTTTCATGCCTCAAGAATGTTGTTGTACGGCCTGTACGGATCCGTACAGTGCGGCCTGTCCCAGCAAATAACACTGCTGCAAATCAAAACAGAAAAATCCTCCTTGGGATTTGTGTCCTAGCTCTCTTGGGAATCGTTCCCTTCTTGATGTTCACTTTCCTCTCTCAAGCAATCTCTCAACTTCTCCTCTCGTCTTCTCTGGTGTATCTTTCTCACATCCCTAAGCATGTATATGTACTTTTCTCTTTTCCCAAGAAACCCTAACTTACATAACCAACTCGATCTAATGGCTATCATAAGTCTAATCTGAGGGCTCATATTTAATGCTCCTCATTAATTACAAAATAAGTAATAAATGCTCATTAAATACTTTTTGGGTCCCACAACTTAAAAACACTTTAAGTTATAAAGTACATTCACTTTATAAAAACACTTTATTTAAAAAGTCACTTTACAA
This sequence comes from Picea sitchensis, assembly GCA_010110895.2. Classification (NCBI taxonomy): domain Eukaryota; kingdom Viridiplantae; phylum Streptophyta; class Pinopsida; order Pinales; family Pinaceae; genus Picea; species Picea sitchensis. Next base: position 20,804 of record SNQJ01S0001614.1, read on the forward strand.
ATAAAACATGTCTAAGAATTATGACTTTATGTCCTCCCCATGACAAAACACAAAAACATGAATGAGTACATCCCTTGTTATATTTCAACACTCCCTCTTAACGAGGAATGTACTCGTTGCCATCTCCATCATTTGGTCCCATCATGTTGTGCTCTGTAGGAGCTCCCTCTGAACCTGGAGCCATCCGCAACACCTGCACAGAACTCGAACTAGAAGATCTTCTCCTGGCAACCTCCCAGAACCCTGAGCTCACTTCATCTTGAGCATCGGTTCGATCAACCTGGCTGAGCCTTCTACCAGTGCTCAGAAGAGACTCGCTCTCTTCTCTTGGAATGCAAGACTGATACCTTGGCGCCACTACAGTCTCAGAAGCCTCCTCACGCTCCTCATCCGATGTTGAATCACACATCATAGGTTGTCCTCTCAACATATACAACCTATCCACCCGGTTACCGATCAACTGCAACTCTACCGGATCCACTCCCTCTCTGTAGATAAAGACATGGTTCCTCTTGAACAATACGCAATATCCTATATCCTGCAAGGCTGAGACTGAGAGTAAGTTAACACTCAACCCTGGAACAAAGAGAACTCCATCAATCTCTAAGAGTCCCCCAAACTCGAGTTGGAATCTAAAATTCCCAACTCCACGTACAGCTCTCACCATACCACCTGTCGGCCAGGACCAATCTCTATGAAGTCTGGGAATACTCGCCAGATTCCCTTCATGTGGTTAGAGGCTCCGCTATCCACAACCCATCTGACATCACCTCCGAATCCTCTGTTGCCGACACTGGAAACTAGGGTAACCAAAGAAAATTCCCTATCGAACTTTGAAGCAAAGTCCTCTATCACTGTTATAGCAGTTGTCTCAGGCTCCTCTGACTCCTTCTTCTTCTTCTTCCTCTCAAGACATTGAGAGGCAAGGTGCCCCAACTTGTTACAACAAAAGCATCTGACTTTAATCAAGTCCCTTGCGGAACTTCCTTTCTTCTTGCTCTTTTCCACAAGAGCAACATTCTCATCAACTCTGTCTGTCTTCTGATCACTGCTCTGAGATATTTCCCGAATCTCCTCCTGAGTGAAATCATCCCACAGTCTGCTCCAATCTGGTAGATGCTCACGACCCACCATGCACTTCACGAAGACTTCCCAATCTTTGGTGAAGCCATTTAAGGCTATCCTCACCAACTCAGAATCCGAAATGACCTCTCCAACAACTACTAACTCATATTTAACTTGAGCCACCCGGGTAAGATAAGAAGAGACACTCTCCTCCTTACCCATCTTGGTATCATGCAACTTAGCCTTCAAGGCCATCTTTCGGTTCTCGTTCTTTGCCTCGAACAAGTTTTTAAGTGCATCCCACATTTCCTTGGCAGTCTTTTTCTCAGCCAAGTGTGGAATAAGGTGATCCTTCACCCCATCCAGAATAATCCTTTGAGCTTTAGCTTCCTTGACCTTATGCAAGTCCAAAGCAACAGGATCTACTGCAGGAGCTGCTACAACAGAGCTGACATAGTTATAGATCTTGTTCTCTTTGAGAACGACTAACAAACGAACCTTCCACTGCAAGTCGTTGGAAATGCCATCCAACCGATCCTCATATCCAATGCTTGCAGCCATATTCCCTGTCACAACTCAAGGAAAACAATCACACCCTTTTTCCCAAATATCACATTGCCCACTGTCAGAGACAAAGCTCTGATACCATGTTGATTTTTTTAATGACAAAATCATAATTATTTCATTCACACATTTCGTCAAACACTTAACAACCTAGAGATAGTTGTCTTCTTAAATTTCAGAAATGCATACCCACATTCAGAAATTTCTATAAGCAGAGATACACATTGTTAAGCAAAATATGCAATGGAAATGCACAATGGATAGCAACCCATAACTCACATAAATTTAGGCAACTGCCAGGGAAAATCCCAATGTGGGGAAACCCAACGAGAGAGAGAAATCTTATTATTTTGCTTCAGGAAAGTTCAGAACAACATCAATAACACTTTTTCAGCCAAGAGAAATACCTCTTACAGCACAAAATTGTCCCCCACAAATCTGTCTTGAAAACCGTGCCACAGTCCGTATAGTTGTACTGATTTGCTGAAATTCAGCACCTTGAAATTTGTGCCACAACAGGCTGATGTACCTTCTCTTCTGTACAGTCGTCCTCCTTCAGAAAATTCTTCAAGGATGCCTCGAAAACTGTGCCCAATCTTGCCTCGATTTTCGTGCCTCAAGAATGCTGATGTACGACCTGTACGGATCCGTACAGTATGGCCTATCCCAACAAATAACACTGTTGCAAATCAAAACAAAAAAATCCTCCTTGGGATTTGTGCCCTAGCTCTCTTGGGAATCGTGCCCTTTTGATGTTCACTTTCCTCTCTCAAGCAATCTCTCAACTTCTCCTCTCGTCTTCTCCGGTGTGTCTTTCTCACATCCCTAAGCATGTATATGTACTTTTCTCTTTTCCCAAGAAACCCTAACTTACATAACCAACTCAATCTAA
>SNQJ01S0001614.1:23435-59071 GCA_010110895.2 Picea sitchensis
CACTTTAAGTTATAAAGTACATTCACTTTATAAAAGCACTTTATTTAAAAAGTCACTTTACAAATAAAACATGTCTAGGAATTATGACTTTATGTCCTCCCCATGACAAAACACAAAAACATGAATGAGGACATCCCTTGTTATATTTCAATAGAGCATCTCCAGTTGCTCGGTGAATTTGGGAAATTTGGGAAGGCTGCATGTTACGTAGGTTAACCTCTGAACGAGATTTCCCCTTTTTATTCTTTACATCTATTTTTTCAATAATTAAATTTTTGGAAACACTGTCAAAAACCACGCTCTAAAATACAAAAGACTCTTCTTCATCGAAGGTCTCTCTCTCAATTATTTCCATCAAAGGATTTTGGTGAGTTGTTTCCTCTGGCTAATTAGTGTTGGGGAACACTTTTTCGATGTCAATCTCGAGTTCCATGTATTCAAGGGAGAGGTCATGGATGTTGCTTTCGACTCGAGGTCTCTCCTCTTCTTGCAAAATATTTTGTATTTTCTTCCTCAAGGGAATTTTATGGGAGATTTCAATTTTTCCCAAAGGAGGGTTCTTATCTCCTCCTCCGCCTGAAGAAATGTTGGTCACTTTCTTAATTTGGTGGGTCATTGGAGCACTGCTCCGAGATGTTGTACTTTTTGGAGTGACGGTTGGGGATTGGGCACTCTTCTTGTTGGGACCTTTTCCTTTATGTTTGTATGACTCATTGGTGTTGAGTATTATTTCCAAGTCTCCAGTGTCATGAGGAGGAGTGCCCGAGTCATTATCTTTGTCTTCATTTAGAACAGTATTAATAAAAGAATTGTTGAAGCCAGTTGCCAGTAGATGTTCTACAAAAATTCCCCAACTTTCCAGTAGAATTGTTGAAGCCAGTTGCCAGTAGATGTTGAAGCTAGTTGCTAGTGGATGTTCTGAATATGAAGTCCCCAACTTTCCAAGGCAGAGGTATGAATTGTTTTTTTTTCTATTTTCATGGAAAAAATGCAACCAGTAGTTGTACTGCCTTGCTACTTCAGTAACAAACATTTTGTCAAATATGTGGCATGGAAGGAAGGAAGGATTTTCCTTGGAACCGAAAATCCTTATGACATTGTAATTCTTCATTTGTTCCAACGTACCCTTCCTATCCAGGAACTTACTCGCCTGGTTAGACATCTGGGGGGTGTCCTTTCCAAACAGAAAACCTTAAAAAAATGAGACAAGGTCATTAAAAACTTCATAAAAATGTTGGGAGGCTTTGTGCCTCCATAATGTTTAATACCAGAAGATTATCGGGTTGAATTCACAGTTTACCTTCTTACACACAGATAATCTCATAAACTGACAACAATGTGCTATCGTGAAAACCAAATAAGAGGACATAAAGAATTTATTATCCTTCTTGTATTGTGACAATTGGGAAGATATTTCAATTGAAATGAACTTTCCCCAATCGAAGATGGACTGTTCCTTAACCGTAAATTATAAAATGTAAAGAATCATGTAGGAAATGTTGGTTGTAGTTTCTTTTCCTGTTACCCTCGTGAAAATCCAAGCAATTTCCCGGAAAGGATTTTTAAATGATCCAACCTACAATCTCGTGATGTCCTCGGGGACGGTCGTTGGGTTCTCCAGGAACTCAGGTAAGAGGTCCAACCCATTGTCATGCTTCTTTAAGAATTCTCTGCAATCTTCACCCTTGAAGGTAAGCGTTGGCTCGGGAAGTCTCAACATCTTACAAAATACCTGAGGCGACACAAAGACAGGGGAATGGTCCCGCAATTGAATGATCCGCTGGATTGGAATATATCTCTTGGCGCACCAAGCGACCAACTCCTTACAGTCAAAAACCTCTGGGACACAGCCTGCATGAGCGATTCCAGACATCCAAATTACTTCCTTCTGGGCAGAAGGGGATGAGTAGTAAGAATATGCTTTGGACCACTGAAAGTTTTGGTCCTCACGCCCGAAAATGTTCAATGTATCCCCACAGAATTGTTGTCGAGTTGTTTCTATAAGTTGATGAAAACGTTCCTTTGCTCCAGATAATGTTTAAAATGAATGCTTGAGAGGGATAATATAATCCTCCACAAATCCTGGTTTAATAGAAAGGATAATATAACCCGCGACTGCAGAAGTTCGAAAAATGACTAAGTATGGAAACAAGATCAGTCGAGATTAACAAAGGAGAGATGAGATACTTAGGAGCGGGGAGGGGGGGTGGGGTCCAATGGTAAAAAAGTAGATCATGAATCGTTTGGATGCAAAATGTATAACATGGAACATGGGATATGAAAGCTTCACCCCGCCAACCCGAGAACCCGCGATTGCAAAATCGGCTAAGTAGAGTATAGCGCGGCGGTCGATCGGATTCATGATGTGAGGGTGTGGATGGAGATGAGGATCTGCAAGTCCTCCAACCCGGGAACTCGTCGTTCTGAAAAAATGACTAAGTATAGAACTAGAAAGGGAGAATAGAAGGGAAAAAGGGAAAAGGGAAAAACATGTAAGTATAGAAGAGGGAAAAGAAAGGGAGAAAAGAAGTTGGGAAAATAGAAAAGTGGAGGGAAATTTTGGAAGCGGGAATTGATCTCAACAACAGGCTCCAACTATGGGATGATAAAACCCTATGGGTTATCAAAAATTCAGAATCTCTCATGACTAAGTGCTTCCGCCCATTGGGCTATGGAGTCAGAGTAAGAATATACAAACTGAACAAAAATAAAATTATGTACAATTAGAATAAAAAATTCTTAGGAGAAGAAACCTTTCAAATGTTTCCCGTTGACAGACATCATCAATATTTTTCCCTTCATGTCTTGGATCATATAGGAGTTAAAACCCAATATCTTCTCGACGACATATGGTTCAATCCATAGTGCTTCGAACTTTGTATGCATGGATGGCTTCTTCTTGGCCTTGTTCCAAAGTAACACCAACACCTTCTTCTGGAAGCTCCTCACAGTTGTGATCTGATCGAAATATGTTTTGACGCTCTTCTACCTCTGAGAAGTTTGATCCACGACTTTTCTCCGTTTCTCTTCCAACTTCAGCAATTGGTTGATTCTCCTATGGATGGGTGAACTGTATCTTGTATCATCGGTATTAACCATAGATATTAATGCATTGAACTCAAGACTAATCAGAATTTTCGCCTTTTTCCCATAAACCAATAGATATGGAGACATCCTTGTGCTATCCTTTGGGGTCATTCTACTTTCCCATAATGCATCCATCAGCTTCAGATGCCAATTCCTTTGGTTATTGTCAATGGTTTTCTTCAGTATCTGCACAAGTGTTTTTTTTGTGGATTCAGCAAGGTCATTACCTTGTGGATAATAATTTGATGATTGACCCGTGATGATTCGATATTGTCCGCAAAAATCCGTAAACTTTGACCCGATGAAGATTGAACCATTGTTTGTGATAAATTTTCTGGGACACCAAATCTCGACAGATTGTTCTCTTTGAGGAATTTAATCAGTTCTTCAACATCAACCTTCTTTAGCGCTGCCGCTTCTGGCCATTTTGTGAAATAACCGGTATTTGTTAGAATGCACATATTCCCCTTTCTAGACTTTTTATTAATCATCCCAACAACATCAAGTCCCCATTGGGAAAACGGTTGATCTACCACAATGGGTTGTAAAGGCATCGCACATTTCTTCATTTTTCCTTAAAACTGTTGGCATGACAAACACTTCCTTACTATGGCATATGAATATCTGAAGATTGATGGCCAGTAAAATCCTTCTCTAATTATTTTGTGGGCGGTTGCAGTAGGTGCAAAGTGTCAACCACATATTCCCTCATGGAATTCTCTGATTAGTTCTTGGGCTTGATTTTCATCAACGCATCTTAGTAGTATACCATCAAAATTTCTTTTGAACAATATGTCAACAATGAGCATGTATTGATTCTCCTTCATCTTCAGTGTCCTTAACTCCTTGGGATTCATGGTGACAAGAAATTGCACAGACCTTAAGTAGAATATAAAATCTATTTACCATTCTGAATCAGCTAATGGTTCTCCGAATAAGATTGAAATCATCCCGTCAACCGGATGAGCTTGCATAAACCTTTTCCTTTGATTTCCTTTAAAGGTTTAATCTCAATATCATATTCTTGTATCTTTTCCAACCAGTTAGCCCATTTTCCTTCTCTCAACTATTGATTTAGAAGCATCTTCACTGGTGATGAGGGAACATAAGCTATAACATGGGAGTTTAATATATACGTCTGAAAGTGTGGTACTGCTTTTACAAGAGCCAAGGCTTTCCTCTCCAGATCTGAATACCTCAACTCATAGGCATGTAGGGTTTTGCTCATAAAACTTATTGGGAGTTCTTCTTCGTTGTTATTTTTCTGAGTGAGAATGGATGCAACAACTATCTCTATAGGAAATGAATAGATAATGAAGTATCTTTGGAAGTCTGGATTTATGAGGACATGAGCAGTGGTGATTTCTCCTTTGATATTGTTGAACGCCTCCTGAGTATCTATCATCCATTCGAACCTCTGCTCCTTTTTCAACAACAAATTAATCAGCTTTATGATGCTTGCGTAGTGAGGAACGAATCTTCACACAAAATTGATTTTGTCGAAGAATGACTGGACTCCCTTCTTGGATGTCGGGGGGTTGAGCTCATTTATTGCTTTAACTCTTTTCGGATCTATGTAAATCCCTTCCTTGCATACAATATGGCCCAACAATTTTCCTTGGGTCACAACAAACAAGCATTTCTTTCGATTCAAAGAAACATCATATAATCTACATCTTTCGAAAACCTTTCTTTAATGATGGATATGATCCTCCATTTTATTTGAATGCACCGTCAAGTCATCTTGGTATTATACCATAAAAAATCCTATCAACCCATTGAACGCATGATCCATGGCCCTTTGGAATTTGGCTCCAGCATTCTCTAAACCAAAGGGCATTCTAGCATATGCATATGTCTCCCATGGTGTGATAAATGTTGTTTTTTCCCTATCTTCCTCAGCCGCCAAGACCTAGTTATATCCAGAGAAACCATCCAACATGGACATGTAGGTCGATCCAGTAACTTGTTGTAGAAGAAACTCCATGTTAGGCAAAGAAAAATTATCCTTTATGCTTGCTTTGTTAAAGTCTCTGAAGTCAACACACATCTAGATTTCCCCAGTATTTTTCCTTACAATCATTGGATTTGAAAGCCAATATGAATGCCTAATGGGATAAATTATCCCTTCCTTATTCAACTTCTCCAATTTGATTTTTACCAGAGGTTTCATCTTGGGATTCATCATCCTTATTTTATGTTTCATTGGTTTTGCTTCTTCCCTCAAAGGAATGATATGTTGGAATATAGTTTTATCATAGGCTTTCAAATCATCATAGGTCCAAGTGAACACATCAATATATTCTTTGAATAAGGAAACATATTGGTCAACCTCTTCAATGGTGCAATCAACTCCCAAGTTCACATATTTCGAGGACTTGTCTGTTCCAATATTGACTTTTCTTATTTCTTTCACTTTTCGAACTGAAACTTCTTCAAGGAGATTCTTGGCATGATCATCTTTCGTAAAAAAAGATTCATCTTGTATACAGTTTTTTGGGACGGAAGACGAGCTATCGTCTTCTTCATCATCATCGTTTAACAAAAAAAATTCCAATTGTTCATCGTTCTCAAATACTTGCAAGCACTCAACGTTATCAGGCACGAATGGTTGAAAATCTCTTTCTACCTGGAAAGACGTTTTTCTTTGGGCGTCGTCTGGGTTTGATAATGAGGCTACCAAGGCTAGTGAATCGGCCTTGTGATTATTATCCCTTGGAATGAAAGCAATGTTGAAGGAGATGAAAGATTCCATTAGTTTGTTAACTCTTTTGAAATACATCTTAAGTCTTTCCTTTTTTATTTTATACCTTTGGGTAACCTGATTGATGACGAAATATGAGTCTCCTGTCACAACAAGATGTTCTATTTTAATTTCCCGTGCAAGGATCATCCCCTGGATCAAAGCTTCATATTTTTCCTCGTTATTTGTGCATGAAAACTCCAGTCTTACAGCATGGGGATGCATAGTCTTATTTAGACTCAAAATAACAATTCCAACTCCGTTACCAAATTTAGAATAGGCTCCATCAAATGAAATCCTCCAGTAGCCTTCAAACAAACAAATGAAATCCTCTAGTAGCCTTCAAACAAACAATCTTGGTTCCCCACGCCTTGAACTTTCTCTAGGTTTTCATTGTGCTCCATGTCTAGGATAGCATAGTTTCCAATCCTGACATCTATATAATATTCCATCAATTCATTTTCCTTCTTCTTGAAAGAGAAGGGTTTTCTAGGTTCACGGGGTACTTTAATCATCGCTCCCTCCTTGCCTAGTAGCATCATACAACTTCCTTCATTCATTATATATCCACCAATCATGGATGTCCAGTCTCTTCCCAGCACAACTCTGTATGTTGGAGGAAGGTCTACCACAATGATATTGAAAACTGTAATGATATTGGGGGGTTCTTGTAATCCAACCATAAATATCCTTTGTTTCTACGTACGTTGGCACTTTTCTAGAATCAATCACATATATGATTTCACTGGTTTCATAATACTTAGTGCAACTCATGCCCAATGCCTCCATGACCTAAAGTGGTATTATATTATTTTTCACACCAGTGTCAACTAAACAATTATGCAGTGCAACATTATGATTTTCAATCAAGATATGGAAGGGAGGAATTTTACCTCTCATCTTGGCAGTTGTTGGGCTCTGGCTCTATTTTGGACTGGTAACGACAACTTCAGCTCTTTCAAATGGATCATCCAAGAAATTCAAAATGTGATGTCTTTGCTGAGGAATATTCATCACTTCCGTAAAAGGAAAATTTATCCTCAATTTACTTAAGTCCTCCACGACATTAGATGTCACTTGAGTGGAGCTTGACGTCAGGTGTTGCCTTTTGGTTTCATTTCCATCTATCACTTTCTCGTTTGACGCTTTTTCATTTGTTTTTTCTTTTTCCTTTTCTTTTTGTTTTTCCTTGTCAAAGTCGCCTTTATTCTTTGATCTAGTTACAATCCCTCTTGTCTGGGAGACGTTTTCTTGCGAATTAGGATCGCTATCGCCCTCTCCAAATATATACATGGACATCTTGCATATATCCGTATGCACAGTTTCAGAGCTTTCATCAAGTAAGTAATAAGTTTCTTGCTCAATTAATTGCTCGTCATAGACATCATCCAAAACAACTGTGTTTGGAGTAGGTTGTCTAGGAACCCTTTGTCTTTGTGGGTTATAAGTATCCTCAAACCTCACTCTTTTATCGGGGGTAAGGTTCCTTCTTTGCTCAGGGATTGGAATTCTTGGGTTCGGCATGTAATTATCTCCCCTTCTCAGTCTGGTTATCTCGTTCTGCATTTGTTTGATGGTCCTATTCATTTGTGCAATTTCAATTATTTTCTTAGTTTCATGTGCCGCCACAGGGTCAGCCTTTACGTCAGGTATGGTTCCTTTGAAAAATCCTCCTCCCGTCATTTGATTCTAAGTCTCTCGAGGTTTGAATTCTCCGTTCTTTCTTGAATTGGAAGCTCCTTGATTATCAATATTTAATCCCCCCATCTGCCTTTGTACTCTTCCCGGGGTTATCACATGAAGTTGTCATGGGTCATTTTTTCCCTTAGGTTTTAATTTTTATCCTTTAGTCCTTAAGTTTGTTTTATTTTTCCCTTTGTGATTTTCTTAGGTTAGTCTAAACAAATAAAGGCTTGGGTTTTGGTTCACATTTTGGCTCACACCTATGGTTTATAGCCTAGGTTCATTTTGTGGTTTATGTCTTTGACTCATCACTTGACTTGACATCTAGCACTATCGACCCCATGACTCTACAAACCAGACAAGTCACTCCGTCCACTCATGCGCTTGATCCTTTCCACTTTGTCCCTATGCCCGTTAAGGATTCAAATCAAACTTTTAAAAATGCGCTTCCAACTCACTAGGCATTTTCGTAGCGCACCTTTGTACATATGCTCCTTTACCATCATTCTCCATCATGAATCTTATGCCATTTCTTTTATTGTTTTTAGCACCCTTGTCTTCAAAAGGAATATTATGATTTGGTTATTTATGAGGTTCTAACTATTTACCAAATTTGAAATCCTGCTCCTAAACTTGGTGTTGTTGAAACCACTAGTCCAGACAGAGTTGCGGATTGTGCTACGGGATTAAATGTTCGAGGTGAATTGGAGGTTGAAGTGATGTAACAACTCTAGGCTTGCTACAGATCTTCCATTTATCAACTATAACATCCAGGTACTTCATGATCCATTCCAGCTGCATTGAAGATCGTTAAGATATTTATGTCTTATCTTTTGGTAGTGCCTCGCGCTGCAAGCTACAACTTATCTCACCAACCAGCCTCTCTACCTTTTCTGCCACACACCCCATATCCATTTGCATGTTGAATTTTCCCTCCACTGGAACTCATACTTTTTCTTGATATTTTGAGCGCCCAGTTAACATATTGGCTAACATTGCCCATACCGCGTTATTCAAACCACTACTAGAATGCGCTACGGATCCCTTTTTCTAGCGCTACAAATTCCCTGTCAAATCATTGATATCTTCTACACTCACAGCTCCATCATTAACTCTCATATTTCACTGTGTCATCTTATAATTTCATCTCACAAGTCTACTTGTAGTGAGGAGTTAGGAGCCCCTGTGTTTTTAAAGCTTTGAGGACCTTGTATGGTGGCTTGATGACAGTCTAAAACCTGAACAGTACAATCTTCCTTCATATCATTTCTCAGAGTATCTTTTCCTCATTTTAAACCATCAGACCAGTCTCTTGCTAATCCAGAAGTGAATTGGAGAAAATCGTTGAATGACCAATTAAGGTCACCTTCAAAACTCAAAAGACCTTTGCCTCTGTTTGGTTTCCTTACCTCTCATAGCATTACAATATTTGATCCCCTAATTCTATCCATGGATACATCTCAAAAGAAGAAGTCTCACAAGGGAGGGAGTGTGATCAGGAATGATCCTTCTGACATGCACATGTTTGATGTTGAGCCTATGATCAGGGAGGTTTTCCAAATATTTGGTTGCCTCTCGTTTTGTCAAAACATGAAGAGTGGACACCCTGAAGTCGCAAGGAATATTTCCTTAAACTTTGATGTCATTAATACCAAGATAGGAAACCTTGAGTTGGAGGTATCTAAGGCCACTATTGCAGCAGCCATTGAGATACCCAACACTCATGAGAGGTGGTTCAAATCCATGATCCTCAATGCATCCTTTTCCAAGGATTTCCTCAAGCCAGACTATCAGAAAGACAATTTTTCTAAGGGAGTGCCTAGGAGCCACCTGGTTGATGGTTTCGATAAAATGTTAAAGATTGTCGAGAGATATTTTACATGTGAGGGAAGATTTAACATGATATACCAATATCACATTAGACTCTTGCTACATTTCACTGGTAAGGATTTAATGAATATCCCTTTTTATCTATTAAGAAGTATGGGAAAGATGGTTGATAGGGTCCAATCCAAGTCCAAGGCTGTGGACACTAGTGTTTTCCACTCTGGGTTGATCAGGATGTTGGTTATGGAAGAGTTGAAGAAAAGAAGCATTTCTTGGGAACAGTTCATTGTCTCTACCAATGTGCAGCTAGATATAGCCTCTTCCCCTCAATCCAGGATGCAAATCCCTTTTCCATATAGTAGTGTTTCCCAAGAAGAAACAAGTAAGAAGAGAAAAATAAAACCGACTACCCAAGATAAAGAAACCCCTAAGGAAATTGAAGAAGAAGAGAGGGAGGTTCATCACTCCCCACAAAGAGAATTTTCACCTCCTCCTGCACTTGAATTGGAAGAAGTTTCTTCATCAACCAAAACCATAGCCAAGAAGGGGAGGAAATTTAATTTCCCTTTACCTGCTGCAGCATATAACACCAGAGTCAGGAGGCCTTTTACTAGATCATCATCCCACAAGGAAGATGTTGAAGCAGAAGTCATACCCCAAGATTCAGTCCCAAAGAAAGTTAATAGTAAAAATGACACTATTGGGAAGCCTATTGAGGTTATGACCAAAGCCTATGTTTAGAAAAAAGACAAAGGTAAAGGTGAAGCCATTGAGAATCATGTTGAAGTTATCAACATCATCACTCCCCCTGATAATCCCACTTTCAAAATACTAATTATACAACTCAAGGATGTTAGAAAAAAAGTTGCCCGTTTGAAGGCAGAATTTTTGACTGAGAGAAGGAAGATGAAGGAGCTCATGGACATGTACAATGAAACCCTAGATCTGGCAAGATTTATAGCAAGAAGATTCTTGCCTCTCCATAGGCAACTTAATAATTTGTATAGGAAAAACAGACACATTTAGTCCCAAAATAGAAAGCTCAAAGAAGAATTGCAACCCTTCAAAAATGATCTAGCCCAAAGGAACTTAAATGTTCTATCACAAGATGCAATAGAGAGGAGTGCCCCTGCTAAAGAAATATATGATTCCATGACAGAGGGGAGGTCTTCTGCAACAAGGAGGAGTGCTAGATTGAGAAAGTAAATGGAAAATATGACAAATCCATTTTTGAGGGTGATTACTTTATGCATCTTGAAGTGTTCAAGGAAGTATGATATTTTCACCTATGCAGGCATCTATAGGCTCTTAGTCCATCAGCTAAGACTTGTTGTGTTTTTGAAGAGTTGTTGCATCACACAAAAAAACATAGATATTTTGTAGCGCCTTACACTATGGAATCGTCTGCACAGAATGTTATGTAGTTGCACTACCAAAGGCGCTATGTAATCACCTAGCCAAACATAGGAAGGGCGCTATGGAATCTGCATAGTAGTTTTACAAAGGGCGCTACAAAATCTGCAGAGCAGTTTATAGGAGGGCACTGCGGAATTGTCTATCGAATGCACTACGGAATGGCACTATGAAATGGCCATTACAGTCAAATGTTTTGAATTCATGAATTCTTCTGACTTTGTTGATTTGGAGGGAACCAAAGATCAACAGGTGGTAGATGGAGATCAGCATACGATATTGGAGGACACATGGCACTGGAGAAGGATATGCCCAAGTAGCAAGACATGTCATTCATTTTTTGTTAGAGTGGTTGCCAACATGCTCCTTGATTTTAGCAGTTTGTTAGATCTATTGGTACATATGTTAGACTTGTATCTTTTTGTGGAGAATCCTAGAATAGGAAGGCCAGCTCACACCTCTATTCATTGCCTACTGTTTTGATTATAAATACATCAGATGAATGATATGTTGAGGTTCGAATGTTTGAGCAGACCTCCCTTTTTGTAATATTTTGACTAAACAAAGTTGTTCTCTGGTTATGTATGAGACTTGAGACATTTTCATTAATAGAAGTCAGCTTCGTTTCATCATCTTGTTTTCTCTTATTCTGAAATGCTCATGATTGGATGATCCATATGAGATGTTGTGGTTGTGTTATAATGGATGTTTGATTATAGTGTTGCTATGAATGTTTTTCAGTGTTTTAAACTTTAAGTTCAAGTAGTTCTTGTGTCTGATTTGTTCTTCACCTAGCTGCTTGAAGGCTTGATGCTTATAGAAGACCTATCCACCTCCCTCACTAAGTCTTCCTTCTATTCAACTTTACCCTTAAACCACTGACTGAATTTAATCAAAACCTCATTTGTTTATGCATGTTAGCCGAGATTTTTGTGTTAAAACATTCTTATGTTGATTTTTTTCCATTTGACCTTTAATCATTAATTTACATTCACAAACCTTTTGATGGGTACTGGGCTTATCCTCTTGCAATCTTAGGATGATTCTCAGTGCTAAGATTCTTAGCATCGTTGTCGAGGAACTAATTGAAGACATTTCCCTGGGATTGAATGACAAAGAAATATTGATTCTGAAGGTGCATTAGAAATTAATACCTTGAAGATTGCATCTTGCACCTGGCGACTCCACTGTTTCAGTTGTGGCTCCCAAAGGCAGACACACGAGGTCTACTCCACATCTACCTCTGGAAACACCTGAAGCTGACCCAGAGAATATTATCAAGAAAGGAAAGGCTTCTCAAGAATCATTTTTAGCTGTTGTACTAGGTACTTCTGGTCATTTACATGATTCTACTTTTAAAACTCCAGTAGTTATATCCAATTATCTTTTTCTACCTTATGCTAAAGTTTCTAGAAATTTGGATTTTGAAAATTTTCCTGTTGAATACTCTTGTTTTAGCCCCAAATTGAAAGAAGAAAGTTTTGAAACCCTTGCTTATCCTGATGTTGTAAGTTGGTTTAGACTTGAGAGTATTGAATATTTTCCTACTTTGGGCCTTCCTACTCGTCCTCTTATCAAAGTTGTTGTGACTAAAGAAGAGGAAACCTCTTTTCCCTTGGACCTTATACCATCTTCCTCCAAGACTCAACCTCTTCCTATGAAAACCAAAACCTTTCCATCCAATCTTCCTCTCTCTCCAAAACTCCAAGTTGTAGTTGTAGCTATCAAAACTCCATCTCCCCCTTTTTCTCCTACAATTCACAACCCAATGGAAGGTGCTAATCTTCCTAGAAATAGGATGGATGTCATAGTAGTTGCTAGGTATGCCCCTCTTATTTTACCTCATCCTATGAATGCTCTCCCAGTTGGAGACTAACTTAAGTACATGCCCAGGTTCACAGGGGAGGAAGACATAACTGCAGAAGAAAACCTTGCATCTTTTTATAGTTATTCAGATAATCTTAGCATTGAGAATGAAGATGTATGGATGAGGGTATTTTTACAAAGCCTTGATGGTGAGGCTAGAAAATGGTTTAGGGGTTTGACTCTTGGATCTATTGTTGGGATTGAAGCTTTGGGTGATGATTTATTGAGGCATTGGGGGGATAAAAAATATTTCCTTTATTATATTACATAATTTGGGTCACTTAAGAGGAAAGAGGGGGAATCTGTTTCAGATTTCTCAAAAATATTTAATAAAATGTACAACAAGATTCCCACTGAAATAAATCCTACAGAAACCTCTGCCAAAATTACCTATGCTAGTGCTTTTGACCCTGAGTTTTGCCTCCTGTTGAGAAAAAGAAGATCTACCTCTCTATCTCATATGCAAGATGCATCTTTGGAAGTAGAATCTAACATATTGGCAGTTGAAAAACTTAGGGGAAAATATGATAAAGACAGAAGGATAGGTAGGGTTGAAGCTTCAACCTCAGAATCCTCTTTTGTCCACCCTCAAGTTGATGAACTTAAAAAATTGGTAAAATCACTTTCTGTTAAAATGGAGAAGTTGAAACTTGAAGGAAAATAGAACTATAGGAACACACAGAATGCTTATAATAGAGGTAATTTAAGAAGAACAAATAATTCACCTCAAGTCCTCCAAAGAGATCAAAGAAATAGGGATAGGGATGATCAAAAAGTCCAAGCCCCTCTCCAAAATAACCTTGTTGTTGATGAAGAAGGAGAGGATGAAGAAATTGATCCTGAAATCCATTGTCTTGGTGAAACCACTTCATCTTCTCATTTAACCCAATCTGCATATGAAGAGTCTCTCATGGATAGTCAATTAAATGAATTGAGTAAACTGGAAAAAACCAAGGACAGTCCAAATAAATACAACCTAAGGTCAAAAAAGAAAGAGGGAAAGACTGACACTTCTGATCATCCCACTAAAGCAGAAAATTATGCTAAGGTTTTAGCAGCTAGCAACAAAGAAAAATATGCACAAAACCCCCATGAATTGGCTAAGAGCCCTACCCCAGAAGTTAAGGAGATTCTGAAATATCCATCCTCTTTTAGCTTTGAGAGTGAGATTCAAAAAATTAAAATCCTTGTACCTCTTTTGGAGCTGATTAAGAATGAGGAATTCAAAATATATCTTTCCAAAATGTTGCAACCCAAACCTTCCTCTAATTCCACAGATTCAGTCAACCTTCAAGATGAAAAACCAGCAATCATCCTGGGACCTTTGGTAGAGGATAGGGATGACTCTTCCCCTCCTTTCTACACATCATTAAACATTCATGATAAATTGTTGCACAACTTCTTGATGGACTCAGGGGCATCTCATAACCTCATGCCTAAAACTGTCATGGATGAGCTTGGGTTGGAAATTACAAAAACCTACCATGACCCATACTCTTTCGATTCCAGGAAGGTGAAGTGTCTTGGGGTTATTAAAGACCTGGTTGTTACCCTGTTCCAATTGCCAATGAAAAGTGTGGTCATGGATATTGTGGTGGTTGATGCCCCCCCCCTAAGTTTGGGAATCTCTTGTCAATATCTTGGATCAAAAGACTAGGGGGAACTTTGCAAATGGACCTTTCATATGCCACCATTCATGTGTTTGGGAGAGAACATAGAAGGCTTTATAGGGAGGCACAACTAGCCTACATCATCAGTGATGAAGAAAATCCTACCAACCACCCTATTTTTGCACTTGATACTAATTTAGGATCCAGTATATTACAACTCACTGATGCTCCTCAACCACCTATTGAAATCAGAAAATAGTACATCACCTCTTGTGAAGATCCTCCTCCTAATACCTATGTTTGGAAGATGTTTTTTGATGGGGCCTCTTCTAAGGAAGGTGTTGGTGTTGGGGTAGCCTTTATTTCCCCTACCCAAGAGATCATATCTTGTCCTACAAGCTTGAATTTGAAACTAAAAACAATGTCGCAGAATATGAGGCTCTTGTTTTGGGTTTGAGGGATGCTAAAGACATGAAGATTGATGAGCTAGCAGTGTTTGGAGATGTTGAATTAATTGTTCATCAAGTCAAAAATATGTATCAATATAAACACCCCAGGTTAAGGACTTATAGAAATGAAGTTTGGGATCTTGTTGATAGTTTATTCTTATCTTTTAATATCTCATTTGTTCCAAGAGAGGATAAAACTATGGAAAATTCCTTGGTTGTTTTAGCAAGTAATTTCAGAGTTCCTTTGCCCCCTAAACTCAAATATGATGTGGAAGTGAAGTATATACCCTCTATACCTGACAATGTCAAATATTGAAAGGTTTTTGAGGATGATCTTGAGATAAAAATATTTCTTGAGACTGTGGATGAGGTTTTTGCCTTACATATTGATCAAGATCATCATACTGAAAAAATCCCTCATGATGATATTTTTTTGAATAAAAAGGTTGAACATCATATTGTTCAGTTTCCCAGTAACCATATTCCAAAAGGACTAGTCCCCTTGGAGAGATTGTTTGACAGAAATGATGTTGTTGTAAAGGTTAAGGGTTCAACTGAAAATGTTGATGTGACTGAATGCAATTTAGGTACAGAGGAGGATCCAAAGTATGTTAAATTGTGTAGCAGCTTGTCAAAGGAACAAAGGGCTAAGTATGTTAATATTTTAAAGGAGTTTGTTGATGTGTTTTCCTGGAAATATGAAGATTTAAGAACATATGACACAAACATCATTGAACATAAGATCCCTTTGAAAGAGGAGACCAAGCCTTTTAGGTAGAAACTCAGATAGATAAATCCCATGTTGTTGCCTATTATGGAAAAAGAAGTGAAGAAGTTGTTGGAAGCCAAAATCATCATTCCTTTGAGATACTTTGAGTGGGTAGCTAACTTGGTCCCTGTGAGGAATAAAAATGGGGAAATTAGACTATGTGTTGATTTCAGGAATTTGAATAGAAGCTCCAAGAAAGATAATTACCCCTTGCCCAAGATGGAGCACATTTTGCAGAGAGTCACTGGTTCATCTAGGATGTCTATGATTGATGGTTTCTCTGGCTACAATCATACCTCTGTCTTTCCTGAAGATAGAGAGAAGACAACCTTCACTACTCCTTGGGGCACATTCATGTATGCTAAAATTCCCTTTGGATTTATGAATGCAGGAGCGACCTTTCAACGAGAAATGGACATTGCCTTCATTGGGGAGAAGGACAAGTTTGTATTCATCTATCTAGATGACATTTAGGACAAGTTTGTATTCATCTATCTAGATGACATTTAGGACAAGTTTGTATTCATATATATAGATGACATTATAGTGTTCTCAAAATATGATAAAGAGAATTATCATCATTTGAAAAATTTCTTCCTAAAGTGCAGAAAGTTTGGTCTCTCTCTCAATCCTAAGAAGTCTTTGTTTGTTATGAAGGAAGGTAAGTTATTGGGGAACATTGTATCAAAAGAAGGGGTAAGGATTGATCCAAGGAGAGTAGAGGCCATCCAGACCTTATCTCTTCCTAGATCCAAGAAAGAAGTTCAGTCTTTCTTGGGGAAAATACATTTTTTAAGAAGGTTCATATCTAACTATTTTGAATTGGTGAAGTACATTACAGCCATGCTTAGGAAAGGAAATGAGGTGAAATGGAATACTGAGGCTCGATAATATTTTAATCAAATCAAAAAGGCCTTGACAGAAGCACATGTGCTCATCAGCCCTAACTATTCCAAGGAGTCTCTTATATTTTCATTTTCCTCATTTGACACATTGGTTGCAGTTTTGTTGCAGAAAAATGCAGAGGGGTTAGAGAAGCCTATTTCCTTTTTCAGTAGAGCATTGAGGGATGTAGAAATGAGATATGATATCATGGAAAAGCAGGATTATGCCTTGTTCAAATCCCTCAAGGATTTCAGAGTATATTTTTTGCATTCAAAGATTGTTGCATATGTTCCTTCAACCTCAGTGAAAGAGATACTTATCCAGCTTGACATAGATGGGAAAAGGAGCAAATGGATTTCTAAAATTATGGAATTTGACCTTGAAATGAAGCCCACTAAATTAGTGAAAGGCCAAGGTTTATCCAAGTTGTTGGTTGAATCAAATTTCAAATCTTTAGGGGTTAATTTCATGAATATAAACTCATAAAATCAGCACGTTGATTTTGTTGATAAAAGCTCTCATGTCAGCCCAAATTTGGCAGAATGCACTTGGTATAAAGACATCATATATTTTTTTCATAAGTTGCATCCTCCTGATGGTTTGGAAAATAACAAGGTGAGATCTTTGAAGCTTAAAGAAATCAGATATTGTCTCAATTATCATGTCTTGTATTGGAAAGATCCTCTAGGAGTTCTTTTGAGATGTCTAGATCCACAGAAGGCCCAAAAGGCCATGACTGATTTTCATGACAGCTTATGTGGGGGACATCGCTTCTGGAGAACCACAGCCTATAAGATCCTCAGAGATGGGTATTTATGGCCTAGCCTTTTTACTGATGTTTTTGCAAAGATTAGAGCTTGTGTCAAATGCCAAAAGTTTTCTGGAAAGCAGCAGCTCAAATCCTTGCCTTTGAAGCCTGTGGTAGTTTATGGACCATTTCAGCAGTGGGGTCTTGACTTCATTGGGGAAATTCACCCAGCTTCAAGTGGCCAGCATAGGTGGATTTTGACTACCACTGATTATTTCACCAAGTGGATAGAATCCATTCCTACAAAGAATGCCTCCCACAAGGTAATCATTAGTTTTCTTGAGGATATCATGTCCAGATTTGGTTTTCCAAACAAGATTGTTACTGGCAATGATGCCTCCTTCAAATTTGAACCATTGATCAAGTTTTGTGAACAGTATGGGATTACATTATTCCATTCTTCTCCTTACTATCCCCAAGGAAATGGTTTGGCAGAGTCCTCTAACAAGAGCCTCATAAAGATCATCAAGAAATTTTTAGAAGACAACAAGAAAGCATGGGACTCAAAGCTGAAATTTGCCTTATGGGTCGATAGAGTTACAACAAAGAGGTCACTTGGTGTTTCCCCTTTTCATCTTGTATATGGGATTGAGGCTATCTTTCCTACTCAACTTGCCTTTCCTATGGAAAAATTCTTTCAGGACTACCAAGGAGAACCTGATGATATGGTTGTGTATGATTGCAACTATGTGAGACATTCTCCAGTTTACAAACCTGTGAGATGTGGATCATTGAAGCTATGTGAGTCTTTCTCCAGCTTAAAAACCTAAGATAAATCCCCTAAGAAGGGTACGTGGTTCCTACCTAAGAGAGATTGTGAATGTAGAGATGACCTCCTCCATTAAGAGAGTTGAAAATAAATCCAGATGAGTATCCAGTGGGAAAGGTGATATGTTGAGTTAGATGTGTTTGTGGCTGAGAACAAGGTGAATGTGTGAAATACCAAAGTGTTGGGTGCATCGTCATGTGAAAAGAAATGAAGATGTTGTATTAGCCTCCTTTGAGTAGCAGATTTGACGAGAAACTTCATATGATTCTCATGTGTGAGGCAGGGTAAAGAAGATCTGTAGAGTGGACGTGCTTGTGGATGAGCACAGGTGAAAGTGTGAAGATATGGTTCTTTTATGTAATGCAGTGAGCCAGAGATATGGAAAACCCTATGGATGTTCCCCTAGTGGATGAGCACTAGTGGGTGTATGATATCCTTTGCTATATTTTACAAGAGTTAGACCTGCCTGTAACCCTAATTGTAATGTAAAGGGTATAGGTCGGCCCCACCATAATGTAATTGTTAATTAATGTAAAAGATAATTAATCTGGTTAATATTAATTGTATTATAAGCTAGTGAGGTCTGACATGTTGTGCCAATAGACACTTTTGTTTTGGGTTAGTATAAGTAAATGTAAATTCCCCATTGAGGAAATATATCTTTCATGTGAGTTTGGAAATTTCAGCAAGTACACCTTCTTGGGAAAAGTGCGCATCTCTCTTGGGCGCTAATCTTCTAAGGTTTGAGCACCCTCTTGTGTGCTAGGTCTTTCTTGGTGGTGAAGGTATTTCTCTTGAAGAATATAGCAAAGGATTTGGTTGGGTTTTCTTCCCTTGTTAAGAAGGGTTTCCCAGGATACTTCTTGTGTTCTTGTGTATGGTGCTTCTTCTTGTGATCTTGGTTGTTGCAACATTAATGGTTATGGTTAAATGATAAAAATGGAATGAACTACATGATTAACCTGTATTATTGAAAAATCAACATGATGTCAGAGCATAGGTCTTGAAATAACCCATTGCACAAGCATCTACCAATTCTCCTCTCTCTTTTGCAGAACCGTACGACCCTCCTAGGATTTCCAGAAAAAATATGTGTGGCCCTCCTTTCATTGATGATCCAGCCCTTAATAATTGGAAGTTGGGGATATTTTTGGAATATATGAGTAAGGCCTCCTCCAACTCATCTATAGAGACTCTCTCAGAATGAAATTCTGATCATTTTCAATTTTTTGTCCTAGGGTTTCTAGGGTTCCGCAAATTTATGCAGATTTCTGGTTTTAAGGTTTCTGCAGCTCTTTGAAGAAGCCTTCAATATTACATGTGTTATTATAACTTTCAAGGCTTATTGTTGGCAGTCATAAGTCCAACAAAACCTAATATTTCTAGCCTAGCCTATCCGTTAGGTTTTCCATCCCAGTTGACAAGGGTTTGTGAAGAATCCAAAATTATGATGAACATGCCTATGATGGAAGATAAGCTTGATGGATCAAGCAACTTAATTTCCTGAAAGAAAAGACTTCGGAGGAAGTCTTATTGTGGGTGATACAAAAATGTGACACTATGACTAGCCTCTTCATGAAGATGTCAAGAGGACAAAGATCATCCAGGTGCCATTGGAGAAATCATATCAGCACCCTCAGGTGTGCACTTGTATATATATTATTTGTCATGAGAGAAATTGCAGGAGAAAGGAACCTTCTTGCTGAAGTCATGGATCCAGAGGGATCTCGGTGCATTTAGAAGAACAATACACTAGAAGTGAAGACCCTGGGTTTGATTGTTGAAATTGTCATTCCTCTAACCTATATTTCTGAAGTTTGTTACATTACAATTAGGTGTTGTAGTTGTGACAACAATCCTTAAAACGTTTTGATTCTAGAGATGTACTCATTATTCTCCTTTAGGAGATATTCTTGTTTTGGTTCCTCTTGTTTTATTGTTCCAGACAGGTTAACAACAAAGTAAGATGTTTATCACTCAGAGGGAGTCAAAAATATTTGAGAAAGAGGAAGAATAGAACCATCATTGAGGAAAGCAATGCAATAATGCATGATTAGAATCCTTCTATGATTCTATGGGCAGAAGCATTCAAGAAACAGTATATGTTCAGAACAAGAGTCTTCACCAGACTTTGAAAAAAAAAACTCCCGAAGAAGCCTTCACCGGAGTGAAGCCTGAGATTAAACACTTTAGAATATTTGGGTGCACAATGTATTTTCATGTACCCTAAGAGAAGAATTCCAAGCTAGACACTTCAAGGAGAAAGGATATGTTTATGGGATAAAAGTGAATCTTCAAAGACATTCTAGATCCACATCCCTGGTCAGATATAGATTGAGACAAGAAGAAATGTTGTCCTTGAGGAAGAGATAGCCCTTCAAAGATCCAGAGAATCTTAGATGGAGATTGACAGTGAAACAATTCCTTCTCCCCCTTTCAGCAGTTCAAAGGGAGACATACATTATTCCAGCTAATCCAGATGCTCCAGTTGGTATGTTCAGAGATATTGCAGTAGGGCATAAAATACTTACCTAGACTCACTCTGAAATAGGTAGAGAAACATACAAGATTCTCAAGGCACATCCCGAGAAAGAAAAAGATATTTTTCGAGCTATCCTTCAGTCATAAGCCACTTCATTGATGCTAAGACTCCTTGTCTTAGAGAAGCAACAAGAGAACACGTATGGAAAGATGCCATAACAAAAGAATACCAATATATCTTAAATAATGATGTATAAGATATTATTCAGGGACCAGAAGGGAAGTCTGTGGTAAATTCCAAGTTGATCTATAAGATCAAGCATGCAGTTGTTGGAAGTGTCATGAAATACAAAACGATATCTATAGCCAGAGGTTTCTCACAAACAGAGGGAGTTGCCTATGATGAGACACTTGATCTAGTAAACCCGATACACTTCCATCCGTACTACCATCCATGAGTTGGAAACTATATCAGATAGATATATTCTTGATGAGTTTGGATTTCATCAAGAGTGTTGTTGATCCAAACCTATATTATTACAGTGTTGGTGACGAAAGTCTGATTTTGATGACTTATTCATAAAGCCTTGTTGTTGGATACAAGTAATCCTTGACTTTTGAATTTGAGATGAAGAATATAAGTATGATGCACTACTTCTTCGGACAAGAAGTATGATAGAGAACCGATGATATTTTCCTGAGTCAAGGAAAATATATAGTTAAAATATTAAATAAGTTCAGTATGACAGAATGCAAAATCCACCGTGATGGATTTAAAGAAAAAGATTGATGGTGATTCAAAAGATACTGATCCACGACTGATTGGATCATTGATGTATATGGTTAACACCAGACTTGATTCATGTCATGTAGTGAATGTGCTTAGCCATTTCATGAGTCAACCAAGACAGACTCACTAGACAACAGCAAAACATGTATTGAGATATATATGAGGCACAGTTGGATATCGCCTAAAATATGCCTCCAGTGTGAAATTGAGTTTGCAGGATATGTCGATTCAGATTGAGCATAAAGTACAGTGGACCAGAAGAGAACATCCAGTTGATGTTTTATCATGAAGTTTTCCATGGTTTCCTAATGCAGAAAGAAACGAAATATCTATGGCCTTGAATATCACAGAAGCAGAGTATGTACCATTGAGTGTGCGAAGCAGTATGGCTTCACAAGATTCTGATAGATTTACTTGATCATGAGATGGATCCTATGATGATAACCAAAAACCAAGTATAAATATCCTTGGAACCTAGTGTTTCCTAATGGATTGAAACATGATGGGATGAAATATTCTTATATCATAGATATGATGCAGAGGAAAATCGTACACATGCAGTACCATCCTACACATGAGCATATTGTAAACATATTCACCAAACTAATTTGGTGAAGAATGCCTTACTAGTTGAGAGGGAGTATTGATGACTCCATCCAAGACAAAATTCAGAGTACATCCATGTGAGACTTGGCATGATGAAGAATGTCTCCCTAGTTGAGAGGGAGTGTTGATGATTGCATCTATGTGAGACATTCTCCATCTTACAAACCTGTGAGATGTGGGTCATTGCAGCTATGTGAGTATTTCTATAGCTTACAAACCTGAGAGAAATCCCCTAAGAACGGTATGTGGTTCTTACCTGAGACAGAGCTGGAATGTAGATATGACCTCCTCCATTCAGAGAGTTGAGAAGAACTCCAGATTATTATCCAGTGTGAAAGGCGATCTGTTGAGTTAGACGTGCATGTGGTTGAGCACAAGGCGAATGTGTGAAATCCCAAAGTGTTGGGTGCATCGTCATGTGAACATAAATGAAGATGATGTATTAGCCTCCTCTGAGCAGCAGATTTTATGAGAAACTCCATATGATTCTCCTATATTAGGCAATGGGAAAGAAGATCTGTAGAGTGGACATGCCTGCGGACGAGCACAGGTGAACGTGTGAAGATCTGGTTCTTTTGTTTAATACAATGAGCCATATATATGGACATCCCTATGGATGTGCTCCTAGTGTATAAGAACTAGTGGGTGTATCAGATCCTTTTCTACATTGTACAAGATTCATACATTCCTGTAACCCTAATTGTAATGTAAATGGTACAGGTCGTCCCCACCTTAATGTAATCGTTAATTAATGTAAAAGATAATTAATCTGGTTAATATTAATTATATTATAAGATAGTGAGGTCAGCCCTATTGTTCCAATAGACACTTTTGTTGAGAGGTTCAGGTTAGTATAAGTAAAGGTAAATTCCCCATTGAGGAAATATATCTTTCATGTGAGTTTGGAAATTTCAACAAGTACACCTTCTTGGGAAAAGTGTGCACCTCTCTTGGGCGCTAGGCTTCTAGGGTTTGAGCACCCTCTTGTGTGCTAGGTATTTCTTAGTGGTGAAGGTATTTCTCTTGAAGAATATAGCAAAGGATTTGGTTGAGTTTTCTTCCCTTGTTGAGAAGGGTTTCTGAGGATACTTCTTGTGTTCTTGTGCATGGTCCTTCTTCTTGTGATCTTGGTTGCTGCAACATTAATGGTTATGGTTAAATGCTAAAAATGGAATGAACTTCATGCTTAACCTTGCTTATTGAAAAATAAATAATGTTCATGAGGATACAACATCTGGTAGAAGTACAATAGACTAGGGAGAAGCTACTTGACAAAGCACATGACCATCAGCAGAAGATCAAGCAAGCCTTTGACAAGAAGGTAAGCAAAGAATATTTCCAACTGGGAGATCTAGTGCTCAAGTGGGATGCACCCAAGCAAGAAAAAGGAAAACATGGAAAATTTGAAGCCTTGTGGATTGGTCATTTAAATATTTTTGAGGTATTTTCAAATAAAACTTATAAATTGTAGAACTTGGAGGATTCCGAAGTTTTTGGTGGCCCTCTCAATGGGCACTTGCTGAAAAAATATTTTGCTTAAACCATGATTGGCTTTCCATTCATTGTAAATGTCACTTTTTCTTTTTATTTATGTTTGAATAAGTGACCCCATAGCCCTAGGATAAGACACTGAAGTTGTTTTTTTTTGGCAGCTCACATGGAGCATGCCATCCCCTGTGGAGCCAATGTTATCACATGAAGTTGTCATGGGTAATTTTTTCCCTTAGGTTTTAATTTTTATCCTTTACTCTTTAAGTTTGTTTTATTTTTCCCTTTGTGAATTGATTAGGTTAGTCTAAACAAATAAAGGCTTGGGTTTTGGTTCACATTTTGGCCCACAACTATGGTTTATAGCCTAGGTTCATTTTGTGGTTTTTGTCTTTGACTCATCACTTGACTTGAAATATAGAACTATCGACCCCATGAATCTACAAACATGACAAGTCACTCCATCCACTCATGCACTTGATCCTTTCCACTATGTCCCTATGCCCTTTAAGGGGTCAAATCAAACTTTGAAAAAGGTCTTGCCAACTCACTAGGTGTTTTCTTAGCGCACCTTTGTACATCTTCTCTTTTACCATCATTCGCCATCATCAAGTTGATGCCATGTATTTTATTGTTTTCATCACACTTGTCTTCAAAATAAATATTATGATTTGGTTATTTATGAGGTTTTAACTCTTTACTAAATTTGAAATCCTTCTCCTAAGCTCGACGTTGTTGAAACCACTAATCCATACATAGCCATGGATTTCACTACGGGATTAATTGTTTGAGGCCAATTGGAGGCTGAGGTGGATGTAACAACTACATGCTTGTTGCAGATCTTCCATTTATCAACTATAATGTCTAGGTACTTCACGAACCTTTCCAGCTGCATTGAAGATCGTTAAGATATTTATGTCTTATATTTTGGAAGTGCCTGGCACTGCAAGCTACAACTTCTCTCACCATCAGACTCTCTACCTTTTCTGCCACACACCCCATATCAATTTGCATGCTGAATTTTCCCTCCACAGAAACTCATACCTTTTTATTCATATTTTGAATGCCCAGTTAACATCTTGGCTCACAATTCCCATATCGAGCTACTGAAACCACTGCTACACTACGCTACGGATCCCCTGTTCTAGTGCTGCAAATTCCCTGTCAAATCATTGTTATCTTTTACACTCACAGCTCCAGCATTAGCTCTCCTATTTCACTGTGTCATCTTATAATTTCATCTCACAAGTCTACTTACAGTGAGGAGTTAGGAGCCCATGTGTTTTTAAAGCTTTGAGGACCTTGTATAGTGGGTTGTTAACAGTATAAAACCCAAACAGTGTAATCTTCGTTCATATCATTTCGCAGAGTATCTTTTCCTCATTTTAAACCATCAGACCAGTCTCTTGTTAATCCAGAAGTGAATTGGAAGAAATCCTTGAATGACCAATTAAGGATCACCTTCAAAACTCAAAATACCTTTGCCTCTGTTTGGTTTCCTTACCTCTCATAGCATTACAGTCTTTGATCCCCTGCTTCTATCCATGGATACACCTCAAAAGAAGAAGTCTCACAAGGGAGGGAGTGTGGTCAGGACTGAGCCTTCCGACATGCACTTGTTTGATGTCGAGCCTATGATCATGGAGGTTTTCCAAATTGTTGTTTGCCTCTCTTTCGGTCAAAACATGCAGAGGGGACACCCTGAAGTAGCAAGGTAGTTTGCCTTAAAATTTGATGGCATTAAGACCAAGATATTAAAACCTTGAGTTGGAGGTATCTGAGGCCACTATTGCAACAACCACTAAGATACCCAACACTGGTGAGAGGTGGTTCAAATCCATGATCCTCAATGCAG
This sequence comes from Picea sitchensis, assembly GCA_010110895.2. Classification (NCBI taxonomy): domain Eukaryota; kingdom Viridiplantae; phylum Streptophyta; class Pinopsida; order Pinales; family Pinaceae; genus Picea; species Picea sitchensis. Next base: position 48,565 of record SNQJ01S0001614.1, read on the forward strand.
CCTTTTCCAAGTATTTCCTCAAGCCATACTATCAGAAAGGCAATTTGTCTAGGGGAGTGCCTAGGAGCCACTTGGTTGAAGGTTTTGATAAAATTTTGAAGATTATCCAGAGATATTTTACATGAGAGGGAATATTTAACATGATATACCAATATCACATTAGACTCTTTCTACATTTCACTGGTAAGGATTTAATGAATATCCCTTTTTATCAATTAAGAAGTATGGGAAAGATGGTTGATATGATCCAAGCCAAATCCAAGTCTATGGAAACTAGTGTTTTCCACTCTAGGTTGATCAGGATGTTGGTTATGGAATAGTTGAAGAAAAGAAACATTTCTTGGGAACATTTCATTGTCTTTTCCAATATGCAGCTAGATATAGCCTCTACACCTCAATCCAGGATGCAGATCCCTTTGCCATCTAGTAGTGTTTCCAAAGTAGAAACAAATAAGAAGAGAAAAATCAAACCTACCATCCAAGACAAAGAAACCCCTAAGGAAATTGAAGAAGAAGAGAGGGAGGTTCATCACTCCCCACAAAGAGAATTTTCACCTCCTCTTGCACCTGAATTGGAAGAAGTTCCTTCATCAACCAAAACCATAGCCAAGAAGGGGAGGAAATTGCATTTCCCTTCACCTGCTGCAGTAGCTAAGACTAGAGTCAAGAGGCCTTTTACTAGATCATTATCCCACAAGGAAGATGTTGAAGCAAAAGTCATACCCCGGGCTCCAGTCCCAAAGAAAGTTAAAAGTAAAAGTGACACTATTGGGAAGCCTATGGAGGTTATGACCAAATCCTTTATTTAGAAAAAATACAAAGGTAAAGGTGAATCCACTAAGAAGCATGTTGAAGTTATAAACATCAACACTCCCCCTGATAATCCCACTTTCAAAAGACTGATTAGACAACTCATGGATGCTAGAAAAGAATTTGCCCGTTTGAAGGCAGAAAGTTTGAATGAGAGAAGGAAGATGAAGGAGCTCATGGACATGTACAATGAAACCCTGGATCTGGAAAGGTTTACAGAAAGAGTATTCTTGCCTCTCCATAGGCAACTTAAGACTTTGTATAGGAAAAAATGAATCATTTAGTCCCAAAACATAAAGCTCAAAGAATAATTGCAACCCTTCAAAAATGATCTAGCCCAGAGGAACTTAAATCTTCTAGCACAAGCTATAGTAGAGAGGAGTTCTCCTGCTAAAGAAAGAGATGTTGCCATGAAAGAGGGAAGGTCTCCTGCAACAAGGAGGAGTGTTATATTGAGAAATTAAATGGAGAGTATGACAGATCCATTTTTTAGGGTGATTACTTTTTGCAGCTTGAAGTGTTCAAGGAAGTATGATATTTTCACCTATGCAGGAATCTATAGGCTCCTAGTCCATCAGCTAAGACTTTTTGTGTTTTTGAAGACTTGTTGCATCACACAGAAAAACACAATGATTTTGTAGCGCCTGGCGCTACGGAATCGTCTACACGGAATTTTCTATAGTTGCGCTACCAAAGGCGCTACAAAATCACCTATCCAAGCACAGGAAGGGCACTATAGAATCTGTGAAGAAGTTTTAAAAAGGGCGCTACAGAATCTACAGAGCAGTTTATAGGAGGGCGCTACAGAATTGGATACCGAATGCGCAACGGACTGGCGCTACGAACTGGCCATTACAGTCAGACGTTTTGAATTCATGACTTCTTCTGACTTTGATGATTTGGAGGGAACCAAAGATCAACAGGTGGTAGTTTGAGATCAGCATATGAGCTTGCAGGACACATGGCACTAGAGAAGGTTGTGCCCAAGAAGCAAGACATCTCATTCATTGTTTGTTAGAGTGGTTTCCAACGGGATCCTTGATTTTAGCAGTTTGTTAGAGCTCTTGGTACAGATGTTAGACTTGTATCTTTTTGTGGAGAATTCTAGGATAGGAAGGCCAACTCGCACCTCTAGTTGTTGCCTACTATTTTGACTATAAATACATCAGATGAATGATATGTTGAGGTTCGAATGGTTGAGCAGATCTCCATTTTTGTAATATTTTGACTAAACGGAGTTGTTCTCTGGTTATGTATGAGACTTGAGACATTTTCATTAATAGAAGTTATTCCTTTAATCATCTTGTTTCCTCTTATTCCGAAATGCTCATGATTGGATGATCCATATGAGATGTTGTGGTTGTCTTATAATGGATGTTTGATTATAATGTTGCTATGAATGTTTTTCAGTGTTTTAAACTTTAATTTCAAGAATTTCTTGTGACTGAGTTTTTCTTCACCTAGTTGCTTGAAGGCCTTATGCTTATAGCAAACCTATCCACCTCCCTCACTAATTCTTCCTTCTATTCACCTTTACCCTTAAACCATTGACTGAAGTTAATCAAAACCTCATTTTCTTATGCATGTTAGCCCAGAATTTTGTGTTAAAACATTTTTATGTTGATTTTTATTCATTTGACCTTTAATCGTTAATTTACATTCACAAACCTTTTGATGGGTATTGGGCTTATCCTCTTGCAATATGAGGGTGATTTTCAGTGTTAAATTTCAATATAATTTCGGGTTCGGCACCCATTTCAATCATAATTTCTTCCATCTAAGTGGCTTTAATAATTTCCTCCTCCAAAGTATCCATTTGGGATGTTTTGATGGCATATTTTACATTCGGGAGCATTGCATTCTTATAACAACCAAGAATGATGGGTCGTTTGGTCTTTTATATTCTGGAATTCTACCCAAGGCCTTATTGAATCTTAGATTAAAATATTCTATCTTTTCGTTCTTCCTCAACCCAATCTGGGTGAAGTCGGTGAGGAGGGTATGGTAAGCAATTGGAGGGGAAAACATAGTTAGGAACATAGCTTCGAGATTGTTAAATGAGAAAATGGATCTACTGGGAAACGTTGTATACCATTCATAATCTCTTTCTGATAAGGTTTGCAGAAAAAACCTTATCATGACATCATCATATTTAACTCAATGAAATTCACAAATGTCAATAAATAAGTGCAAATGCCTCTTTTCATCGATTGTTTTGTCTCCATAAAATTCCTTTAAAGTGCCCTTAGGGAGAACAGAGAGCTCATGTTGTTCACCTATAATATTAAGAGGGGAATCTCTTACCATACTTCTATTTCCAAACCCTGTGATTCCTTGATTTCTTGTGGCATCTCTTCCACCTCCTTGTCTCTCCTCATGATGCTCATCTTGGGGTTGTTCGTCTCTCGCTGCCATGTATGGGGAGACTTCAGCGATAGAATTTTCATGCTTCTCTAGCTAGCCTTTGATTTCTTCGATCTTGTCGTTCTTCTCTCCTCTATCTTCGGGGGATTTTTGTTGGGACAGGGGAAGACCCAGGGTTCAATGCTCAAGAGTGCACCAAAAATACCCTAACTATCGGCCCTTTCGGCAACACCTACGAAGCAGATGAAGTATCACCCGAGTTAGAGGCAGAGGTGGTTGCAGGACTCCAGTGTCTGCAACCTTAGTTGGGACACATATCTATGATTACAATATTCTATCAAAGCACTTAGCAGTTACAGTTCATCAGTATTTAACCAGTATCTACTTCGCAGTTAAAACCCTAATCACAGAGCATCGCAGTATTCACCCAGATATAGTATATTCGAGCACTAAGCATATTCACATAGGTTAGATCTAGCACTCAGTCATATTATTCAGCACTAAGCTATCATATCAGATTCATCTAAGCATACATCAGTGTACTAAGCATTAATCATATGAATAATCAAACAAACATATTGCACAAACAAACCATAACACAAGGTATATGTGGTTCACCCCCAGGATGGGGCTACATCCACCAACTCTTTGTCTCCTTTATTATCTTCTATAAATATTCTTACATGCACAGAGCCACAAAATCCTACTCTGCATAGGACAGGAGATCTGCGCACACCTCGCTAGATCATCCTTCCCCGATCTAGGTTATAGCACAAAGATTCTACTCAATCTCTTACAATCACTTGCACTTAGCCTTGCAAGTCTCACACAGCGTGCACAAAGAATGTACAACTATCACTTGCACTTAGAACTTGGTATCACACACTTGCGCGCCTTTACTTACATTGCCTAGATTTATATTTATACATTACAAAATGGTCCTAAACATGGGTAAACCCATGGGTCGACATCCTCATACCCGTCACATAAGACCAAAACCCAAAAATCCCTAAACAAGGGGTTGAGATCCTACGATCTTTGCTTCGACTTGCACTTCGCCTTTGAAAGCTTGTCGAAGTCCAAAAATAGGTCAAACATGACCAAGGATCCTCAAAACTTGGTCAAGGGCCAACAATCCCCCAACACTCACATGTGACTCGTCCCAAGTCACTCTGGTCTAGGTAGCTCTGCTTCAAAATCCTCGAGCTTGGATCGAGCTGCTTCGACCCGTTGTTGCGCTAAGGCCTCCTACTCGGTGAACTCTTGGATAACTGCTTCATTGGCAGGTCCCTCTAAGCATTGGTCGACTGATTCTCGGCCTTCAATCTCCTCAAACAGTTGGCACGCTTTGTCCTGGACTGGTTGGAGCCTCTGAGTCACTTCCATGACTTTTCTCTGTATGGTGTGGACCTATTGTTGAGAAGTGTGTTGTTCCTAGGATTTCTTCATCCTTTCAACTATTGACAAGATCTTCAACTGTGCCTGTATTGTCATTGCTTGTTGCTTTGCCTCCTGGAGTTGTGACTCCAGTGCCTTTAGTTCAGGGTCTTCAGTAAGTCGCTCGTAGGTTTGTGCACTCCTATTGCTAAGTTGTTTACATTCCAGAGAAAATGCTATGATCCTCTCAACTGCGCTCTGGGCAGTGGCTTCTCTTTGGTCTTGCACGTCCTGCAGGGTACTTGGCATTGTTTGTAGATCTAGATCTACGATTCTCTATTGAATTTGTTGGATAGCTTCCGCAAGCTGTGTTACTTGCTGCTCCACTGGTTCTTTTGCCTTTTTCTCTAAGCCTATCACAGAGTGAAGTGCTCTACTAACTCCTTCTTTTACTCCAACCTGCTCCATGAGAAGTTGTTATTTCTCATGTTGGATCTGTGGCTTTTCCTCTTCAAAATTTTCTTAGAGGGCAGTCTTCTCCTGTTGCGCAACTCGACATTGCTCTGCCACTTTCTGTTGTGCTTGCTTCAGGGCCATCGTGGCTTGTTCTTTATCTTCTTACGCTCGACGAAGGTGAGATTCGGTCGCATCAGCTATTCTGCGGAGTTGGGCAGGCTCATCTCCCAACTCTGATTCTTCTGATAGCAGGGGCGCAGTGGATATTGTGCGGCTAGATAGAAGGGCATGTTGTACCCCTCTTAGTTATGTCTTAATTTTTTCATACATGGTTGCTTGCTTGGCTTCGATGTTCTGCATAATATCCTGCGAGGCGTCTGATACGGCTATGATGATGAAGTCGAAGTCATCGAGCCTAAGTACAATATGCAGCTTAGTCTTGGTGGCTTTGTATTTCTTCCCGGAAGTAGGTTTCATGGGGGAAACCTTTATTTTCTTAGAGGGATCAGCCTCATCCAGGGGATCCCTAGGCGGTGTTACTTCTCCTTTCTTCTGTTGATCTTCTTTTCCATTGGTATCTTCTCTATCTACTTCGTCATTACCTCCTCATCAAGGTGACTCTAAAGCGGTTTCCTCTGATGCGTTGCTCAGGTTTTGTACCTCTTCGGTCTTCTTCCTTCTGCTAGGTCCAGGTGTATCATGCTCTTCGTGAGTGACCTATGAGGTTCCAATTATTTTGGGATCAGACATTTCTTTTGGGTCAATAGGGATAAGGACCTCTACAGACCAGTCTCTAGTTATCTCTTCGAGTTCCTCCTCTTTGAGCTTATAGTATGACTGAAGCTCTTCTTTATGTTCATTTGCATGCGCAGTGATATAAATAAAGTGTCGATCTGTGTGGAACTTCATGAGGGGTCTAAATAAGTGCAGGGTGTTCGGCATCATATGAGGGATAGCCCCAATATCCCTCTTCAACTGGAGATAGTATGTGTGAAATACTACGCTCGATTGCCACTGTTTTCCCATATCGCTCGAGTACCAAAGTGTGGTTAACTTTGCAGTGAGTGGATTGAATGGCTCAATATCTGGGAAGGTTGTACCTTCCGGCATCTCCCAAGAAGTAAATGCTATGAGGATCATCCGTCAACTAAAATGGAACTCATAGCCCTAATCATGAGCTTCACAGCAATCCAATTCGAGTTGGTTGACTAATTAATTCGCCCAGTTCATTTGGAGTCCTTCTACACATTTTCCAGCGAGGTCAACAACGAACCCTGTGACCTGCGTAGGTTTGTTCTTTCTCACCAACTTTCCTGCGATCAGCTGGTAGGCCAGGCGCACTGCGTCATTTTGGATGGAAGCTACCTTGTAGCCTCGCGTCCCCTTTTCTACATCGCCATAGGTATCCTTAATTCTCTAAGCCATGGCACGGTCTGCAGCCTTCCCTGGGTAGAAGTCTTGTGGGTTTGGTCCCTGCATGCTCAATCTGGTGATCCTATGGATCAACATCGGATTGATTGTGATGCATCTTTCTAGCCATAGATAGTCACCATGGTAGCATGATAGTAGGATATTAACACACGCGTTAACCTTCTGGTGCCTTCCTAAATGTGGAATCTTCATCACATTCAAGATGGTGGACTACGTGAGGTTCATAGTCCATGGTTGGGGGATTATTTTCAAGTTCTTCCCCTTCGTCCTAGTCAAGTATCTGTGAGGGGAAAGCATGATGTGGTTCTTGCGGTCCCCTAGGTTGAAGTCCCTGAATTTTAATGTCATTATCTTATCCTGTTGTGTTCTAACTGTACGTATCCCCCTCGGGAGGTATGCAGTAACCAAGGTATAATCGAAATCCCTCGAGACACTGTCACGACTTACCGTGCTAGCCAAAGGCAAGATGTAGTCAGGTGGGATAGTCGGGATTAACTTTTCATTCGTCGAGTCATCTCGATGCTTGGTTATTTTCTCAGCTGTAGCTCGGGATGGTCTGGATCCGTGAGAAGTCAATGGGGAGGCTTGCACTCCTCTCATCGACAAGGCTTGAATCCCGGCAGATATTACTTTTTCGACCATTAAATCGATCAGAAATTCTTCTACACACTTTTCAGCTGTGTTGAGTTCGTCCGACATACACACTCAAGATCGGATAACTCAGATTGATGAATGAATTCTTCACTGCAATAGAACAGGTGTCGATCTTAGTAAACACAACGCGGTAGCAATGAGTTCTCTCATTAGCGCGGATACAATTTGCAAAAGTATTCTCAGTGCAACAGTCGACGGAATAAGTAGACAACGGTGTAACGGATCTCTCCAATGGACGAGAGGCCTTCATCAATGTGGTTTTTGTTAAAATTAATGATTAATTTGGAGTTGGTTTTGGTTTGTTGGATTTGTTGAGATATTCTCTCAACCACTCCCTCCGGTTGGATCTGAATCCAGCTATATATGTAGCTATGTATGTGTGTAATAATGTAGTAATACAATTCATTGTTTGTGTGTTATTCCTGTGTGCCTCTGTTCTCATGAATTTTATCATGGTATCAGAGCTAGAACAGCCCTGACTCTCTCACCAAAGGGGCTGGAATATGAGAGAAATGTGAGATGAATCCGCTGCTGTAGATTGTAGGTTATAGTGTGAGCGTAGATTCGTTTTTATGTGTGTTACGAGAGTGTAGACCAATTGTGCAAGAATATTTCTGTAGATTTATTTTATTTTTCCGGTATGAAATTTTCGTGATTTTGTGTGGACCGTTTGCTTTCCCTCACTTGTTCGAGGTCTGTCAGAAGATCACCAGATTAGTTGCGTATTTGCAGATCCATTGCAGACTGTGTGCGTGAAGGGAAGATTTTCCTTGCGGCTGTGGAGAAAGGTCACCGGAGTTGCAAATTTGTTAAAATACACCAGCCGTCGTGAAGGGGCCATCATCAAAAGAAAGAGCGGAAGCCACGATTCTGCGTGGGAGGTTGAAGAGCCGGAATCTGAGTGCGTTGCAGCATCTCCGGAGAGAACGAGGAGTTGTCTTCGTCAAAGAAAAAATCACTGTATCATTTAAAAAAAATTGTTGCTGATGTAGCTGGAGAATCGTGTATGAAGAGAGAAATCCGCTTAGACTGTCAGATCCATGAAGTATGCATGTGTGAGCGAGGTTGTTGAAGGATATACACGACCGTGGAGGAGCCATCATCCCAGAAGAATCCGCTGCTGTCAAAATCGATGTCAGCGCTACATCAACGATGAAACCTTTAGGAAAAAGGATCCTCGCGGTGAAAGAAGAGAGGGAAGCCATCACTTGAAGACAGTGAATTGATGCAACTGTGGCAGAGCTGCCTGCCCACCGTCCAATAGAGATATTGCGGTCTGGTTTATGCACTGCAGAGTTTGGTGTGAAATTTTGTGTGACTGCGTGGGATAGAAGCCTGCATTGAATTTTCTATAAAGAATAAATTTTTCATTGTTGCGTGGAGATTAAATATATGCAGGATTATTGTGTGGTGTGTATTTGTAAAAAGAAGGTCATTTTGGAGGATTGATTGCTGAATACATTCCGTAACTAGAATACTTTCCTACAAAACTGTTGAAATTTATTCTTCGGGGTTATTTTACAGATGGAAGTATTTCAATAGGGTGGTTTAGTATCTAGATTCTTCTTCGGGGGTGTCAAGAATCTTTGATCCTACAAATTCATCAAAGATGGTCAGAAGTGTTTTTATCTTAAATGAGTCGAGAGGGAAGCTCGAAGTTGTGGAGAATAAAGAGCGTAAACCGGGAGATTTCAGAGTGGGTGAGAGTGTTGATGAAGACCAGATCAGACAGAGATATATGTTGTAATTTGAGAATTATAATATGTGGTTTATTTGTAATGTAATCATTAAGGGAGGGTGTTAGAATTAATGATTAATTTGGAGTTGGTTTTGGTTTGTTGGAGTTGTTGAGATATTCTCTCAACCACTCCCTCCGGTTGGATCTGAATCCAGCTATATATGTAGCTATGTATGTGTGTAACAATGTAGTAATACAATTCATCATTTGTGTGTTATTCCTGTGTGCCTTTGTTCTCATGAATTTTATCAGTTTTGTTTGTTGCAACACAGTCCCAACAGTCTGATGGCGATATTTTCGGTCATAACTGTTGTTCTAACCGTTTGACGTGTCGGTCTAACAATCCTAATGCCTTCAACGGTTATATTGCTTCACCATGGCGAAGTGCCATGTTGCGTTGTTCTGATATCCCGGCGAAGTTCCAGTTTTGTAAATCTTCCTTCTACGAAGTCCCCTCTGGAACATTCTGCAACTTCTCTATCTTTTCTCTCTTCTTACTGAGATTTCTAGCCTTCTTCCCTGTGATCTCCGTCTCGGTATTCCTCTTTCCATTCTTATTCTTATCTTCTTTTGGCATAGTAACTTTGCGTTGTTGATATTCTTTCATAGGGTTCAAGGGAAATACTTCTTCTCTGTCTGGGGTAGGTGCTCCACTCTTCTGTGAGTCTTCTTGTGTTCTTTCAACTTCGACATCCAAGTTTCTGGTTCTAAATAGCTTCGATATGTTCTCTTGTTCTTCAATCAAGTGCATTATCCTTCTAGTCATGAAATTTTTTAGTTCTTGCGTCTTCTGTTCTAGGGCTTCCTCTTCTTTTCTTCTGGTTCGATCCTTCTCAATCCAAGTTTTTCCTAGTAACATAGCAAATGGGGTGTCGCTCTCAATAAATTTAACAACCTCAAAATCTTCCTCTGTTGAAGTTCCATGATCACTCATAGATATCTGGGTGAGTCTTCCACATAGGGTTATCATCTTTCCTCTGAATAATCCTATTCCTCCTAATGCAGGAATCATAGTATGCTTCCCTAAAATTTCACAGGTTCTTTCTGTGATGATATTCACTTGTGTTTCCTCATCCAGAACACAGTCAATGTCGAAGTCTCCTATTCTTGCTTCTATGCACTCTTTTTCTTTGAATATCTCTGATAAGTTAACATTTATGTGACCATTCAGGGTTTCTTTCATTTGTAGCAATACATTCTCTGATTCTTTATGTGGGCTTTCCATGGTCTTATTTTCTTGATCTTCCTCGAGTTTTTCTTGTCTCATATTCATTCTGTCAACCTTAGCAATCATTCTAGGGAAGTCCAAAACTTCATGGTCTAAATCTTTACAACAAAGGAAAATAAGACCTCTACCAGGGCATTCCTTAGCAAGATGTCTCGGTCTTCTGCAACTATAGCAAAGATTTAATCCTCTCTTTCTTTTGAACGATCCCCAACCTTTCATGTACTGCGCACTAGGGTCACAGTAACTAACCTGCAAAAAACTATTTCTAGGATCCTACATCCATTTGTTAGTCCAAAAATTCTTTCTATGCATGTTAAGCCCTAATATTGGCTCATTACCCCTTAATTGGGGCATATTAGATTAGTAATGTTATTTTATTTATGTCGGCTTTAGGCCATTAGTTGTAATTTAGATTAGTAATGTTATTTTATTTATGTCGGCTTTAGGCC
>SNQJ01S0001614.1:59081-79944 GCA_010110895.2 Picea sitchensis
ATCTCAGGGCACTAACTAAGGAGGATAGACCGTACCCTTAGCCGTACTACCTGACTACCCATGTACTAGAGAGTATCTTCCCGAGTGTTGTTCTCGGTGGCACTATAGCAATCAGGCGGTCGATCAGTTTATCTAAAGAGGGCTTTAGAAAATCTAGGTCGATCCGTACACAGGTGTTGTCTGATGTGCTACCACTCGAAGGGGTGCCAACAGGGGTTACAAGGGTGGCCAGCAAATGTGCGCTTAATAACCACTTGTATTTCCTGCGTGTATGAATCCCTCAACCGTGGATTTATGCACGTAATGACAGATCTATGTGGCTTAAAGACGTCGGAATACGTCTCTACCCTGGAAAAAAATTCCCACAATTTATGCCAAGAAAAGTGCTCTGATACCACTTGCAATATACCAGATATAAAAAGTATGCGGAACAGAAATAAAATGCTAGAAATGGCAGAATAACAGTAATATAACCAGCATAATCTCCACAATAACACAGAAATGATATAAGAACAGCAAAAGAAATAGCACTTGATTCAGAAAGAAATCTTCACGGGCCTCTTCGAGGGGGCAACCTCTAGTCGAGCAGCGCTCTATTACAATAATATCCAAGCTAGGGTTTTCATACCCTTGACCCTTATTTATATTAAATATGTCTATCAAAAGAAGCATCTAGAGGAAGATCCTTCTAGAAGTGGAAGCTTCTATTAGGTCTCCTTACATCCGCCTTATTCTATTTTATTGAAAGGCCTTATTAATATTGACCTTTATTAAATCTGAATATATTGCTCTACCTATGTGCGGGTTAGGACCCTAACATGCACAAAGAAACCATAACACGGGATATACGTGGTTCACCGCCAGCCTGGGACTACATCCACCAACTCTTCGTCTCCTTTATTCTTATGTCAATCTTCTTACATGCACAGAGCCACAAAATCCTACTCCGCATAGGACAGGAGATCTGCGCGCACCTCGTCAGATCCTCCTTCCCCGAGCTAGGTTATAGCCCAAAGCTTCTACTCAATCTCTTACAGTTACTTGCACTTAGCCTTGCAAGTCTCACACAACATGCACAAAGCAATTACAACTATCACTTGCACTTAGCACTTGGTATCACACACTTGCGCGCCTTTACTTACATCACCTAGCTTTCTATTTATACATTACAAAATGGGCCTAAACATGGGTAAACCCATGGACCGACATCCCCATACCCATTACATAAGCCCAAAACCCAAAAATCTCTAAACAAGGGGCCAAGATCCCGCGATCTCCACTTCGACTTGCGCTCTACCTTTGACAGCCTACCGAAGTCCCAAAATAGGTCAAACATGACCAAGGATCCTCAAAACTTGGTCAAGGGCCAACAATTTCTCTTTCTTCTTCTTGGACTAAGATCTGCCAAAACCCTTCTAACTCTTCTAGAGTCTGGGCTATTGTTATTACCAGACTGTACAACTGGTGTAATACGCTTCGTTGATTATTCAATCCAATTTCCAAATGGGGTTAATTGCCCTGGGGTAAATTCATATATTCTTTTACAAACACTGGGCCAAGTTCCAAATTTTCAGTTCATGTCCCCAATATGATCGCAAAAAGTGTTGACGCTTGAATCCGTTAATACCGAAATGGAAACCTCACAAGGATACAAATCCCCCTGTGTTTTTATAGAAGTGGTACTCCTCTGTTATGATTTTCAAGGGACTCTAGGTCCTTAGAATGTGGGAATTTTACAAAAGTTTGTTGCGGTAATCAAAGAAAAAGTAAAGATGCAAAAACGAAAAATGTTTTTATTTTCTTTTAAAGAAATTTCCTGAGAATGGACTAGGAACCACACACATTCACACATTTAAAGTAAATAAGAAAAATTTCCTCACATCCATCATAGTTGGGATAAAGATTTATGATCACATAAAAAATAAAAGAAAATGATTTGCATGCATAAGAGAACTTTGACAGAGTGATACATGGGCAGATCAAAAAAAGATAATGATAGATCAACCTCAAATACTTTATATTTAGAAAACAGGGTTACAAAGTACAGTCGAGATTGTTCCCAAAATAGCTCTCTTGAAATTTCTGAAAAATATGTAGTTTATTACTTATTCTCTGAATTTAAATGTCTTTGTCATAAAGACTAGGATTGGGGATCTCGCAGACCATAAAGAAAAAATATATAAGAATGAAGTTTGTAGAAGGAAGAAAATGGGCGGTGAAAGACAGCAAGACCTGGTAAGAAGAAAAAGGAAATTATCAGTCTTTGGTTAAACCTTTCTATTTAAAGAGGTATAGTAACTGGATGAAGGACTTGATAAAGAAAGAAGGATGTGATCAGTATGAACTTACTATGATGGTATCTCTCTCTTTTTCACTTGCTTGTTGATGTCCTTTTATTGCTTTCATTGACGGTTGCAGGAACCGTCTCAACTACCTTTTTCCCTTCATCGGTAGTTTGTCGATAGATTTTTTAAACCACTCTTCAATGTAGCTTCTCATTGGTGCCACGTCGATTTCATGCCGGATTTTTATATTGAAAATCTCGCCCTCCAAGTCCCTTAGATCAATGGAAATATTACACAAGGCTTCTTCAATATCTTGATTTTTTACTGAATAATCCACTAGCCAGTTATCTACGTCATCTTCATTATACTCAAGAATGCCATAGCACTTTTCAAATGATAACCCTTTAAAGATATCAAATTGTTCGTCAAAGGATTGCTTAGTTAGGAACAATGAGTTGAGAATCAATTTGGGGTCTTCTACCTCATTGGTGCTCCCGACTAGGTCTATCTCAGTCAGCCTCTTAAATAATTCTTCCTTCTTTAACACATCTTGGTCACATTCGTGGACAATGATATTCAAGTTTTTAACCTTTTCCTTCCAGCATACATTCAGTTGTTTTATCCCGTTCGGAGAAGGGAGATCATCCTCTCATATTCTGAACTCTGTCATATCGGTCACTTTAAAACCAAAGGGTACATCCGCGTCAAGGTAAAAACCTTATTCATTGTTTAAATCTTCGTGTAAATATTCATGGAAGGCATGTGCCCACGTTCCAAAAGAGACCATGTTCTTTGACATCTCCCAAGCCTCTGTAATTAATTCCATTCTTTTATTAATGTTCTTCTCCACATAGCCCCTGGTTGATGTGAGTAGGCTTGAAGATCCTTTTAGTTTAGTTGCAGATGTGGTAGGCAGGATCATTGCTAAAGGACTAGAAAGTACTGGAAGAGGCATTAAAGCTTCTTCCAATTATTTGACTCTTTTCTTTTACTTGGCGTTCTCTGCTTCAAGGCCTCCAATAGAATCGTCTAGAGCATCTCCAATTTCTCGGTGAATTTGGGAAATTTGGGAAGGCCGCATATTTCGTCGGTTAACCTCTGAACGAGATTTCCCCTTTTTATTTTTTACGTATCTTTTCTCAATAATTAAATTTTTGGACTCGATGTCAAAAACAATGCTCTGAAATACAAAAGAATCTTCTTCATCGAAGGTCTCACTCTCAATTATTTCCATCAAAGGATTCTGGTGAGTCATGTCCTCTGGTTGATCAGCATTGGGGGAAACTTTTTCGATGTCAATCTTGAGTTCCATGTCTTCGAGGGAGAGGTTGTGGATGTCACTTTCAACTTGAGGTCCCTCCTCTTCTTGCGCAATATTTTTTATTTTCTTCCTTAAGGGAAGTTTATGGGAGATTTCAATTTTTCCCGAAGGAGGGTTCTAATCTCCTCCTCCGCCTAAACAAATGTGGGTCACTTTCTTAATTTGGTGGGCCATTGGAGCACTGCTCCGAGATGTTGTACTTTTTGGAGTGGTAGTTGGGGATTGGGCACTCTTCTCGTCGGGGCATTTTCCTTTATGTTTGTACAACTCATTGGTGTTGAGTATTGTTTCCAGGTCGCCAGTGTCATGAGAAGGAGTGCCAGAGACATTATCTGCGTCTTCATTTAGAACAGTATTAATAAAAGAATTGGTGAAGCTAGTTGCTAGTAGATGTTCTACAAAAATTCCACTAGGGTCAAACCCTTTTATCCTTTCAGCATATCTTAGATTCAGGTTGTGGAAGTGGCCTGCAAATTCATCAATCTTGTTCATATTTATGAATATGAAGTCCCCAACTTTCCAAGGCAGAGGTATAAATTCCTTTTTTCTATTTTCATGGAAAAAATGCAACCAGTAGTTGTACTGCCTTGTTACTTCAGTAACAAACATTTTGTCAAATATGTGGCCTGGAAGGAAGGAAGGATTTTCCTTGGAATCGAAAATCCTTATGACATCGTAATTCTTCATTTGTTCCAGCATCCCCTTTCTATCCAGGAACTTACTCGCATGGTCATACATCCGGGGGGTGTCTTTTCGAAACAGCAAAGCTTTAAAAACTAAGACAAAGTCATTAAAAACTTCATAAAAATGATGGGAGGATTTGTGCCTCCATAATGTTTGATACCAAAAGGTTACTGGGTCGAATTCACAGTTTACCTTCTTACACACATATAATCTCGGAAACTTACAGCAATGTGTTATCGCGAAAACCAAATAAGAGGACATAAAGAATTTCTTCTCCTTGTATTATGACAATTGGGAAGAGATTTAAATGGAAATCAACTTGCCCCAATCGAAAATGGCATGTTCCTTGACCGTAAAGTATAAAATGTAAAGAATCATGCGGGAAATGTTGGTTGTAGTTTCTTGTCCTATTGCCCTCGTGAAAAGCCAAGCAATTTCCCGGAAAGGATTTTTAAATGACCCAACCTGCAATCTCATGATGTCCTCGGGGACGGTCGCTAGGTTCTTTAGGAACTCATGTAAGAGGTCCAATCCATTGTCATGTTTCTTTTAGAATTCTCTGGAATCCTCACCCTTGAAGGTAAGCATTGGCTTGAGAAGTCTCAACATATTATGAAATACCTGAGGCGAGAGAGAGACGAGGGAATGGTCCCTCAATTGAATGATCCGCTAGCTTGGAATATATCTCTCAACGCACTAAGATACCAACTCCTTACAGTAAAAAACCTCTAGGACGCAGCTTGTACGAGCGATTCCAGACGTCCAGATTACTTCCTTCTGGGCAGAAGGGGATGAGTAGTAAGAATATGCTCTGGACCACTGAAAGTTATGGTCCTCATGCTTGAAAATGTTCAATGTATCTCCAAAGAACTGTTGTCGAGTTGCTTCCATAAGTTGATGGAAACATTCCTTTGCTCCAGATAATGTTTAAAATGAATGCTTGAGATGGATAATATAATCCTCTGCAAATCCTGGTTTAATGTGTTTTAATAGGAGATCTTTCCAGGCCCTTCGCTTATTAATGACAATCTTTACGAAACCTGCTTATTGAGTTGTTAGCATTAAAACATATTAAATTTGTATTGGGAAACACGCGAAGGTGGCAAGGACGGATGGGAGCGAAATAGGATTTGAGATTTTTGTGAACCTGGGAACCCGCGACTGCAGAAGGTCGAAAAATGACTAAGTGTTGAAACGCGGTCATTAGGGCTTGACAAAGAAGAGATGAGATACTTAGGAGCGGGGGGGGTCCAATGGTCAAAATTTAGATCGTGGATCTTTTGGATGCAAAATGTATATCACGGAACATGGGATATGAAAGCTTGACCCCGCCAACCCGGGAACCCGTGATTGCAAAATTGGCTAAGTATAGGATAGCGTGGCGGTCGGTCGAACTCGTGATGTGAGGGTGTGGATGGAGATGAGGATCCGCAAGTCCGCCAACCTGGGAACCCGTCGTTCTGAAAAAACGACGAAGTATAGAACTAGAAAGGGAGAATAGAAGGGAAAAAAGGAAAAGGGAAAAACGAGTAAGTATAGAAGAGGGAAAAGAAAGGGAGAAAAGAAGTTGGGCAAATAGAAAAGGGGAGGGAAATTTCGGAAGTGGGAATTGATCTCAACAGGGATATGCATTAAACCCCACATTATACTCAGATACATCGATGGAGGTGGAGCAAAGTAATAAGATATCATTTATTGTAATAGTGAACAACGGTGGGATATCTTTATGTGGCTTGAATTCGACATTCCAGGTGACAAATCTCTCCACGGAGTTGTGGGATGAAACTTTGGTAATGAATTTTGCAAATTACCCTATTTGTATGGGAATTGGTCGACAAATCATTGTATTTGGCATTCTAGAGGGTCATCCTGCAATCTAGAAACTAGTGGAATCCCACCCTGAGAATTCTAGTGTCGGCTCGGCCCTGGTGCTTGAAATTTTGGGTTTGGACATGGAAAAGCATAGACATCCAGGTTAGTGTGCTATCTATGAGATTGGGATTACAACGAGTTTTTAGGCACCATGAAATTTTGATTTTGATCAACCACTTTGCAATTGGTAATTGCACCAATTGGTTCCATGACCAAGAGGTATGCCTGAGTTAGAGGCGAGCCGAGGTTTTGGAAATTGTTATTCAGCAAAGGAGGAAAATCACAGATCTTGAGGAGGATTTCAGTATATTAAGACATATGGTAACAGTCTTGGCATGAAGCTCATAGTGTGGGATACCACAATAGATATTGTCAATCAACTCAATACATAAGGAAGCTCAAGAAGAGAACCAAGTTTAATAAGACCTAGTAGATGTGGAGATGGAACGAATGGAACAACATTCTTCCATAGAAGGAACAAAATGAAGCATACATGCATTTGTCTAATTTGAAGTTTTTCTATGTTTTACAAAACTATATTGATTATAGAGCAGTTTAATAAGAACTGTATCAGTAAAATAATTAATTTATACTAAAAAAACAATATTTATTTGGATTATTTTTAAATTCTATATAAATATGGCTACACACAAAGGACCAATTTACTCACATCAATTACTTTAAAAAAATCTAAAATATTTTTTAATTGATAAATAAATGAAATTAATAAAAAATTTACTCACATCAATTACTTTAAAAAAATCTAAAATATTTTTTAATTGATAAATAAATGAAATTAATAAATATTTTAAGTGACATTTCAAAAATAATAAAAATATCATAAAGTCAATAAATAAAAAATTGATTGACAAGTAAAAACTATAGGCCCTACTTTGACATTGACAAATCATGCCATAACTCTATCAACTATCTAATATTTTCTGCTCTATAAGTGTATTTTGATATTTGGGAACGGACTATTTTTAATGGGAATTGGGCAGCGGACTATACAGTTATGTTTTCTTCCCTATAAGTGTTCATTTTATCTTAGTTATCTTTTATGTTTTTTTTAATATTTCGTTTTTGAGAATAAAAAAAAAAATGTTGAGATGGACAAAGGTTAAGATCGGACAAGTTGTCATATATGTGGAGAAGTTCAAAGGCTGAGATTAGAGTACCTTTAAAAAAGGTGTTCGTTTTATCTTAGTTATCTTCTATGATTTTTTTTCAATCTTTTCTATTTTTAGAATAAAAAAAATAATGTTGAGATGGACAAAGGTTAAGATCACACAAGATGTCATATATATTTGGGTGGGGGAGTTAAAAGGCTAAGATTAGATTACCTTTAAAAAAACGTGTGGTGAAAGGTTGCGATAATTTATTATTGGTTAGGAATGGTTTTTCAAAAATAGTAATAAAAGTGGGTATGATATCAATGTAATAAGTTAAGTGTTTGATATAATGAATATTCAAAATAAATGAGAAATTCATATAAAATAAATATAATAGTTTGTAATGAAATTTATAATAATAAGTTATGATTGAAGAATTGTGGATGGTTTTAATGGATTTTTTTTAGGGTTGTGCAGTTTTGGTAGGATTAGGTTTTCAAGTGGTGTCAGGTGGTGTGGGTTAGGGTATGATGGACAACTATCTGGCCATGGTTGATTATTTTGATGATTAATTGGTCGAGGATTATATATTTTCTGATCTTGTCTTTAATCATTCCCTCGTGCAAGAGTGTGAAGCGGATAGCTTTCGAGATAGGGATGGGATCCCATGAAGGTTTCATGGTATGGATTGCTCGATCCAGAACATTCCTAGCAAATCAACGGATCTCACGTGAGATCCACGTCAAATTGTCAGATAAGACTCTAGGGAGCCTCAAGTTTCGACCTTGGAAGATGTTTTGGGAATGAGAGATGCACTACCGTCAATTTGTTCTCTATTGTTGTCTAGACAATATTCCACCACATTGGTTTATGCCACTGAGAAGCGTCACAATGGAGGCTCCCCTTTAGGGTTTGTTGGAAGTAAAATGGAGGAGGTAGATATTCAAGGAGGTGTTTCAGGCTCGGTGCGAGGGAGTTCAAGGAAAAAATGGCGAAAAGTGGTCAAATATCGTGGTGGTGGAGTGTCATTGGTTGTTGGCGAACATTTAAGGGTGAGTCAAATTACAGAGCTGGAAGAGGTGTTTCAGGCTCAGTGCGAGGGAGTTCAAGGAAAAAATGGCGGAAAGTGGTCAAATATCGTGGTGGTGGAGTGTCATTGGTTGTTGGCGAACATTTAAGGGTGAGTCAAATTACAGAGTTGGAAGGATTTACGATCGTGGGGGAATTTTGTGGTCGTTTAATGTCGGTTTCCTCTTTAAATTTGTGTTTGGAGGGAACATGGGTTCCTTTACTAGGTTATCCCTTGATTTTCCACTTATTATCGCATGGTTGGATAGGTTTTATTTTATGTGCTAAGGAGGACATAGTGAAAATTCTCTCGAGACGTTGGTACCTAGATCGACACCTATTATGTGCCAAGCCATGGCATCCATTCTTTGATGCTAAAGAGGAAGTTATGCCCAGTTTTTTTACCTAGATTAAACTTCCAAATTTTCCCATTGAGTTCTAGTCAAATGGTGGTTTGAGGGCTATCAGGGAGGTTTTAGGTACCTTCATTTCTTTGGATGACCATTATAAAACTGGTGGTGTACACTCAGTAGCTCAAATTTTGGTGGCTCTAGATCTAAGGAAAGGTATATTTGAATCAATTGATCTAGTTGTTGGGGATCATTCTTACACTCATGCACTGGATTACATTAATATCCCCTTTAGATGCTCATGTTGTCACAAGGTTGGTCATCTTTTAAAGGACTAGGAGTTGAAGTTTCACTCCAAACTTCCAAGGGATGGTCTGTCAAAGAATGTTTTGTTGGTTCCAAACCCTAGCCTTTCTCAGGAGGCAAACGGTCTTTCGGGGACTCCAGATTCATCAAACACTGAAAATAATGGTCATACACAACATGACCCTATGAACAAATTTATGGGTCTTCAAAAAATCATTTTGGTGGGCGACATTGCAATCCAACTTGAGACTGGAGATCTGTGCAAACTGACAAATAGTTCCTCGATGGATTTGTTTGGCGACAATTTGGATTTCTCATCCTCCCAATGGAGTAAGCTCGAATCCCTGTGGTCCAAGAGTGTGCAATCAAAGAATATTTTGGGTAAGCTTTCCTTCTTTCAAGCTTCCAATCAAGAATATTTTCCTGAGCTTTATGTTATTGGTGTGCCTCTCCAAGGGGAAGGGTTGGGCCCTAGTATTTATATAGGGACGATCTCGAAGACTAGTTCTCATAGGGGTCGAGAATATTTACCTCTAAATGTTGATCTATCTAAGGATTCTAATTCCATTCTCTTAGGCATTCCGGGAAGGCCCAAAAATTGATCATCGGGCTCCTTGTCTTCTTCCTCTAGTGGGGACCCTTATTATTTGAGCCTATGTGTTCCCTCAAAAGGTTCTCAATGTTCAGGGGGTTTGAGTTTAGATTCCAGAAAGAACTTGGCCAGTCTAAGGTCGTGTGTAATTAAGATTTGAAGCATGCTCAAGAGCAAACTTCTTCAGGGGTCTCGCAGGGTATACAACACCTTATCTCAAGGGTCCTTAGAGCAGGACGAGCCTCAATAGTATCCTCTTCATGAAAAATATTTCAGTCAATATGAGAGGACTTCGAGGGAGGGCCAAAAAACTCTCTCTAAAACATATGATGGATTTGGATCGATCAGACATAGTGTTCATTCAAGAAATGATGGGGCCTTGTACTCATATAATATCAATTTTGGTTAAATTATTTTCAAGCTACAATTTCTTTGGAGTTGATTCTGTTGGATTTTTGGGGGGATTAATTACAATCTTCTCTTCTAATTGTTCCTTGACATATTGCTTATGTATCTCCTTACGATTTTTCACAAAGTCGTATTGTAAAGAATTGGATTGTCCCTTATCCTTGCTTAATATATATGGTTCTTATGCGAGTAAGGAAGACTATTGGAACCGACTCGTTGGTCTCTCAACAATTTTTTCAAGGAACCGGCCCAAGCTAAGATGGAAAAAATATTAAAACTCATTTCTTATTTTCCCTGGCCCATTGAGGAAGAGGATAGTAGGGCCTTGTTTCATGAGATTACTAAAGAGAAATTGTAGGCGATAATTTCTAGTTTTAAAAGAGATAAAATTATGGGGTCGGACAAATGGATTGCAAAGTTTTTTGAGGATTTTTTCAACATCATCATGACTGATCTTCCTCGTTTGATGGAATAAATTTGCACTTATGGTAAGTGCTTGAATAGTATCAACGAGACTTTTATTGTTGTTATCCCAAAGGTCAATTGTCCAACATTATTTGATGATTTCAGGCATATTTCCCTACGCAATTGTCTATACAAAATCATGCAAAGATTATTGTCGTTTGGCTCAAACTGATTCTTTCATCTATCATTACCCAGGAATAGTTTGGTTTTCTTCAAGGTTGGCTTATGCACGAAGTCATTAGTTCAACACAGGATGGATTACACACAATCAAAGCTCTAAAGTGTTCAATCTCGATTATAAAAATTGATCTGTCAAAATCTTACGATAGTCTCTTGGCTCTATCTCATGCTTCTTTTTCATATAGTTTTTGAAATTAAATTGGTTAAATGGATTATGACTTGTGTGACTTCGTTGTCCTTTGTTGTTCTTATTAATGGTGCAGGTTTTCCTTTCTTTCGACCAGCTCATGGGCTTCCCATTATCTCCATACCTCTTTATTTTAGTTGTATATGGACTCAGTCAAACGAGTACATCAATTCTGAGGTTTAAAAGTGTGGAGACATGAACGTCTCTCCCATCTATTATTTGTGGAAATTTTCTTATCTTTCGTTATTGTGTGGAATCTGATGGTAGAGTCCTAAAGGACTTACTGTACTTGTTTTGTGATGCTACAGGTATGGTCATTAATATAACAAAGTCAACAATTTTATTTATGGTCATAGAGGAGGACCAACGACATTTGATTGCAAACCTTCTCAATTTTCCATCTCATGACTTGGCAGATGGGCTTAAGTATCTTGGTTATGTCTTAAATCCTAGCAATTATGGTATAACATATTGGAATTGGATGTTGACCAGGATTGAGAGGTGGATCAATTTATGGTGTAACAGGTGAATATCTCGTAGGGGAAGCCTTCCCTATCTATTCTGCCAAAATTACAAAAGGTATCTTCATTCAGATTTGAAAACTCTATTTCAATTACTTGTGGAAAGAAATACTGAATATTTGGGGTCTCATCTGGTAAGATGGAAGGTATTTTCCAAGCCTAAGAAGCTTGGTAGTTGGGGCTTAAAGGACTCATTTGTTTTTGGTCGAATGTTGATAGAAAAATCTTTTTGGTGTTAGGATATTTAGACACTTAGGAGTTAGTTAAGATCAACTTGGTCTAATGTGTCGTTAGGTAAAAGTGTGTTTCTTAATGTGTTTCTTTAGTATGAATTAGTAGTTAGGAAATCTGACGGTCATGATATGTTCCTGGCATAGAGTGATCTAACGGTTTATATTCTCATTGATGTTGACGACTACATTGATTTGTGTCTTAACACCTGATTGGTCCATGATTTCTATTTAAAGAGCATGGAGGGACATTTGTCGATGATTGATTGTGAGAAATTCTCTTGTAAAATCTCTTTGTAAATTATTTTTTTGCATTAATAAACTACTCCAAGTGGCCACGTTGGTTGGGGTCGTGGATGTTTCCCCGTAGGGGTTTTACCACATGAAAACATCAGTGTGTTGATATTTGATCTGGTTGTGTGAGTGGTTACCGAAGGTGTTTTTCCTTTGTTGGAATACATGTGTTGTCGAACATGGTATCAGATCTCATTTGAAGACTCGTTCATGTTGTAGATCGAGATCGTAAAGTCATGTTGTCTCGTCTCTGGTTTCTGCCATTTCCGTACATTTTTGAAATGGGAGGACTATTCCATTGCGTCTAGAGCACTCTTTTCAGTTAGGAACTCTTTTTGTTTCACTCGAAAAAGTTTATGTTTACCCAAGATATGGTCATTTCAGTCGGATCCGAAGGTATAAATCCCAAATACGCCCTTTTAAATTTTTGCAGAATTATTTTTTCAGTTTTATTTTGGTTTTCTATTTTTTATTTTCAGGTTGCTACTCTTTTGGATCTATGTATATTCTTTGCCCTGCACCCTGTGGAATCTCGGAAAATCGGAAACAGATCGGAAAGGGTTTTCATGTCTACTTATGCTCTTTGTCGTGCACTCTATGTGATATCGGTAAATCAGAAATAGAGGGAAATTTTCATTTTCCAATTAAGTGAACTGAGATCTAACCCTAGTTGTCGTCGAGAAGGAAAAAAAATTCCTTGCATGAAAATAGTTTTTTATGAGCACGCTCTCCAAGGCCGACAACAACAACAACAATACCAACACCCCCAATCCTCCTAGACAATATAATATGTTTTGCACTAGCTCACTTGGTTAAGTTACTTTACTTAGTTAGAGGTCTTGAGTTCAAGTCTCTCTTTTGTTTTTGTTTTTGAAAAATTTTATGCATTGATTGTAAAGTGCATTTCACTTAAGTTATAAAAGTGAATCACTACTAAATAACTTTAAATATTTTCTTTTAAGTTGTTTTTTTCATGCAACTTTCATTTATAAAGTAACTTCATTGTAAAAGTGATTATCACTTGTTCTATAAAAGTGAGACACTTCATAAGTAACTTATTTCAAAGTGAATTTATAGGCAGTTAGGAGGAGTATATATGTTGATATTATGGTAGTTGCGGGAGGTATTTACCTCCATGTGTAAACCTGACGAAAATAGAATATTTTGGGAAGCAAGAAGAAACCCTAATTGATTGGTTAATAACCTTAGAAGACAAGTCGGCTCAAGGGAATGACTTGTATTAGCTTATTAGCCTCCAAGAGAAGAATTCGACTAAAGGAAATAATATATACTAAAGAATTAGTACCTAGAATGAGAAGTAGGCTGAAGCAATCCGCCAGATTTAGTATAAATACATGAGGCCAGTCTTCATTCTAGAAGACATTCTCACAACTGCAAAAGCAACACTTGTGCGCACTACAGTTGGCCAATTGTATGCAAGTTTGGAGGAGAGTTGTTGTTGCAGCTGTTGCAGCTAGCAGATTTTGGTTTTGGCTTGGACTATCTCTTGGTTGTGGTTTGGACTCTCTGGTCAGTTCTTGTTTGGTGCGCTATCCTTGGAGAAATGTGTGCCACCTTTGTTTGGCTATCTAGCCTAGGGTTTTATTCTGGAATGATTCTCTGTCAAGGTTAAGGTGCTCAGAGGGTGGCTTCGGCCTATGGTTGGGTGACAATAGTGATATTGTCTATGGTTAAACGAGCACATCCATCATATTCTAATAGGTTATGGGCCCACACCTCCTTCATTCAGTCTAACCACTGGAAGGGAGCATAGCCATAAGGATACTAAGCTCGTTGTAGAACTGTCACTAGCGTTTCTAGCAGGAGCAGTTACTAAAGCACAATCGCTAGGGTTACTAGCAAGTGCAGTTGCAGAAACCCTAAACCTCTCATTGAGGCACCTTAAGTGAAGGGATTGACCTAATTTCGGGATAGACTAGTGTGCCCTAGCCTAGCGCACCTCATGGTACTCTCAGCAAGCCAAGACGTCAAGTTTGAGTTTTTGGTCAAATCTAGGGTTGACCAAGTCAAAGAATCCATGACTTACTCTATGAAGTCAGAAAACAAGTTAGATGGGGCTTCTAACTTCAGAGCGTGGAAGACAAGGATCGACCTCATCCTCGCCAAGAATAAAGTGTTGGATATTGTGAAAGGAAAGATCGTGGAACCAAAGTTTGAAAAGGAAAAGAGAAGGAACCGCAAAACGTTGCAGTTATGGAGAAGTTCAAAGACAATGAAATCAATGTCGTGAGTATCATATTGGACTCTATAAAAGACCACTTGATACCCTACATCTCCCATCTTGATGCGTCTAAGAAGATGTACGATGCCCTAACAAACCTCTTCTCAGTCAGAAACATTGGACAAGTAACGAGTCTGAAGAATGAGCTCTGTGACATGAAGATGAATGATGATGACAGCATAACATCATACTTTGTGAGGATCTCTCATTTAAGAGATCAACTACAAGCTATTGAAGAAATCATCTCAGAGAAGGAATTGGTAAATACAGTACTCAATGGTCTTCCCAAGACATGGGATGCATTTGTCGAAAGCATGAACACAAGGAAGGAGTATCCTACATTTGAAGAACTTTGGACTTGTTGTGCACAAGAAGAATCAAGGATCGGTGAAAAAGAGAAACCCCAAAAGAAGTACGATGATCAAGCCTTCACAACAAGGTTCAAGGATTTCAGGAACAAAAAGTAGTTTGGCTCTAGGAAGAAACCAAATCAAGAGAAAGATATGTCAAGAATACAATGCTTCAATTTTCGAAAGTATGGTCACTACAAAAATCATTGTCCCGAGTTAAAGAAAATTAAGGAAACACACGAAGAATCAGTTGCCGAAGAAAGGGAACCCTTAAAGAAATCCAAGCAGGACAAAACAAACTTCTTCTAAGACAAGGTAACAATACTCTTCATAGTTCTTGTATATACCATATCCTCTGTACATATCTTGCATATTCATTTCTTAGAAGATAACATGTTAAAAGAGAAACTATACCTATGGAAGAACAACAATATAAGGATTGCTATCACAATGACTACAAGTCAGGCAATCCACATGAAAGGATGAAGTACATCGACAACCCTTGCTAACAATTCATGTGGAAACTATTACATAAGTAACAACTACAAGATAAGCCGAAATCAGAATCAATCTTGAAGAAACCTAGAAGAAGTAAAGATAGAAAGAAGCCAGCTATCAAGAGGAAATTGGAAAAAAGGTTTGTGACACTCTGCAGTAATGATGCAGACGAAAGCGTGGACTCTGTTAGATGGAGGGAGTTGATTATATATTCCAAAAGAATAACATGCATTCATACATGAAGCAAGGATTAGGAGGGAGCTAATCCTATGATCTATTGAAAATGATGAAGTATATATCCATGGTAACAGTCATGAAAAGGCAGTACGTGTTAAGTATGACTTTAGAAGAAGTCTTCTTCGAAAAGAAGCCTTAAAGTATCCATGGTTGTATATACACATCCTATGATGAAAGGAAGAAGTTGGAATCTTCAGGGCATGGAATCTATAGAAAACTCCATGGACCCAAGAGATAAAAAGAAACATGAAGAAGAACATGAAGATTCCAAGAAAGAAAGAAAATCTAGAACAACCAGTCATTGTATTGAGAATCACAAGACTACCAGTCTAATCTGAACTCACTAAAGAAATCAAGTAGAAGAAATAAAAGTTGTGATGAAGAACAGTGTATGGAAGACTCATGAATGTAAGCATTGCGAGATCCATAACTAGGGGTTCTCCCAGATGAAGGGAGAAGACTATGATGAATGCTTGTTCTAGTAAACCAAATATACCTCTACATGAGCCATTATATCATCTGCAATATCCATGGGTTGGAATTGACATCAGATGAATGCAAAGACTGTTCTCCAAAATAATTGAACAAAGAGCGCATGTAGAGCAACCTCAAGGCTTTGAGGTATACCAGAAAGATACCCTTGTATGTAGATGGAAGAAGACAACTTGGTGAAGAACCTCCAATACACAGCAGAAGCGTGGTGAAGACTCTCTATAACAGAGATATTGTATCATAATGGTTACTCAGAAACTCAGGATGATGGATTGTTAATCCATGACAAACTCTCATAGATATGTTCCAGTTTGAGCCTCGCCACAATGTTATGAGCTAGCAGGGAAAAAAAATATGAATCCAACAATGATATACTACATTGATCATAGCTATATGAAGCCTTCATAAAAAAACCAGTGTTCCAAAAAGACCGAAGCACCTTTGAGATCAAGCATTACATTCTCTGCGATGAAGTCCAGAAAAGGGAAAGTGGTTCTCCAATATATATATCTCCGCAGATGAGCAGATAAGAAGACATTTTGGTAAAGCCTATGTCCAAGATGAAAGAGTTTGCATACTCAAGCTGGAGCTCATGGAGACGACTTCCTTATTGAAAAAGGAAGAGATGACTCCCAAGTTGGGAGGGAGCACTGATGTGTTATCGATTTATGGATAGTCATTTTTCAGTTCGAAAAAAGGTCCAAGATGAGCAGTTCCTTTCCAGTTCGGAAAGTAGTTTGAGATTTCTGACGGACGGGCATTTTTCAGTTCGGAAAATGGTCCAGATCGAACGGTCATTTTTGTAATGAAAATGGTTCGATGGATTGTTGATGTACCATAGACAATGATTTCCCATTGTGGTTAAGATGGGGAATGGTCTAGGACAGTCTCTCTTCTTGAAGGTCACTCTTAGTAGTGTTCAAGAAGATTGATCTGCCTCGTCAGACAATCATTCTTTCGAAGCTCACAGTTATGGGTAGTTTCGAAGAATGGTTCGTTTTGGAGGTTGGTGTAGGACAATCATTTCCTTAGGAAATGGTCCAAACAGTCATTCCCTAGGGCAGATTCATTCTCTCCAGGTTGCACTTTGTTTAGTGCCAAAGGAATGGCCCAGATAGGTGAATGGTCTAGGTTCAACAATCAAGGACAGGCATTCCCTAGGGCAGATTCATTCTCTCTAGGTTGCACTTTGTTTAGTGCCGGAGGAATGGCCCGGATAGGGAATGGTCCAGGCTCAGAAATTGGGATAGATATTCTTCCTTTCTTAAGAAGAATAGTCCAGATAGCTCATCATTGATGCTTTACCTTCTGAGGGCAGATGCTCTTCCAGATCTCACAGATGTGAGTGGAAGAATGGCCCAGATGATTCAGTTTATATCATAACAATTTTTTCTATGCATTTTGAGATCAGATGATTTTTATGGAGACTGTATATCTCTAGACAGTAGATGTATGCTACTATGGAGGATTGTGTTCCACTAATTATGACTATACGTCACTGATCAAGTATCTGTGTGCTACTTGGTGTGGTAGTGTACCATTAGATTGTAGTTGAGTACTACTATGGATAGACATAGTTGTGTTCTACTGAATAATATTGTTTTGATTGCCTTGAAGACCATCAGAAGTGTTGGAAATGATTATCAGCTAGATGGATGATCAATGGACATAGATTTCCCAGACGGAAAATGGTCCAAGAAATTTACTCTTCTAGGACATATGTCAGGATTAGAAGAATGGTTCTTGTGTCACTCTATGGAGTGAGTGACTTATCCAGCATCATGCCTGCTTACTCATATGGAGTATGGTTTTGAGAGATGATGCAGTTGATGACACTGATAGTGATGATGGTGCTCATGATCTAATCATGAGATAGTCTATACGACTATGTTGATGCTACCGAGTGAATGGTATGTTTGTGCTCAATACCATTACCTTCAATACCTCCCTAGCTAGGAGAGAGTGTTGATATTATGGTAGCTGCGGGAGGTATTTACCTCCACGTGTAAACCTGACGAGAATAGAATATTTCGGGAAGCAAGAAGAAACCCTAATTGATTGGTTAATAACCCTAGAAGACAAGTCAACTCAAGGGAATTACTTGTATTAGGTTATTAGCCTCCAAGAGAAGAAGTCGACTAAAGGAAATAATATATACTAAAGAATTAGTACCTAGAATGAGAAGTTGGCCCAGGCAGTCTGCCAGATTTAGTATAAATACATGAGGCCAGTCTTCATTCTGGCAGACATTCTCACAACTACAAAATCAACACTTGTGTGCACTGCAGTTGGCCAGTTGTGCGCAAGTTTGGAGGAGAGTTGTTGTTGCAGCTGCTGCAACTAGCAGATTTCGGTTTTGGCTTGGACTATCTCTTGGTTGTGGTTTGGACTCTCTGATCAGCTCTTGTTTGGTGTGCTATCCTTGGAGAAAGGTGTGCCACCTTTGTTTGGCTATCTAGCCTAGGGTTTTCTTCCGGAATGATTCTCTGTCAAGGTTAAGGTGCTCGGAGGGTGGCTTCGGCCTATGGTTGGGTGACAATAGTGATATTGTCTATGGTTAAACGAGCACATCCATCATACTCTAACAATATCCACGTGGACCAACTTCTACTTGCCACGTGGCTCTTTGATTATCGTTTATGCCTTTTTTTCAAAAGGGCATAACTTTCACATCCGAAGTGTGTTTCCAATGACGTTTTTTTTAAACAACTTAATTTTTCGAGATATTTCTATTCAGGCCATCAAATTCAGTTTTTAAATCCATATTATCTACATATTTAATATGGATTCTTCCAGTGATATTTTGTGTACCAACACCAACTTCTTCCAATGGAAATCCCATATGGAGGATTTATGAAGAAGTAAACGATTGTATCAGATTACCATGGGGAAAGAACTAGAACCTGTCGAAGATGAAAAGAAAATTAAATGGGAAAATAGGAATAACGAAGCACGTGGACTTATCAGAATGTCCATCTCTCATGATTTAAGGTTTCACCTTCAAGGAATTGATGACCATGATGATGCTTGGATAAAGCTTGAATTTTTGTTTGGTAAACACAATATTATTCGAGCCCACCAGATAGAAAATCAGAAAATGAATTTATGTCCAAATATTTCTTCTTGCATTGAAGACTATTTATCTAAGTTCAAAACACTTAGAATTGTTAATGTTTAAGCCATTATTATAGTTGTTTGCATTTCATTAGATAAAAATAGCATAATCCAAGATCACTAAGAAATAAACAATCACAAGAGACACAGCATTTATCCTAGGAAGCCCTCTAGGGGAAGAAAACCTAGCAAAACTTCCTTAATATAGATATACAATACAATGCCAAGAGATCTCTTAAACTAATACAGAAAGTCCTCTCCCAGATATGTGCCACTCTCTCTCTCCTTCTTCTCCAACAGCAGATTCGAAACTTGTCTCTCAATGAGAAAGTGAGTTGTGTGTCTAAGTGAGGCGTTGGCCTCTTTATTTATACAAGTCTGGCACGTGTGAAGTGTCTCTTCACTGGCAGGGCCGACTTCTCAAACTGGGTGGGTAAACCCACCTTTATTATATTTCTGGGCCTCTTTAATATCTACTAGGGCCGACTTCTTATTCTACCTATTACAATTGTCTTTTGACCAATCCGCAAAAGGGGATTTGGTCCTATTACAATAGCCGACATGATCAATCCACAATGGGGATTGATCCTATGAATAATATATCAATAATAATAAGAATACTCTTTGCAGTTACATTATTTCAACACTCCCCCTTAATAAGAAGGGTATTATTTAGCAGCATCATGCGAGAGAGAGAGGATAACATCATCAATAGCATCAAGTGGGTGAGAGGACAGCATCATCAATATCATCTTGGAACACTGACTGGCGTATCTATAAATCATTGGAAGTTTTCTTCATCGACAGCATCGTCATTCTCAAAGGAATGTCATCATCATCTGCATCAATATGTATTAGTATAAAAATTGATACATCATCATCATCACAGCACAAGGCTGGCTCATCATAATACAAGACTGGCTTTACGTCACAGTTGTCAAGCTGGAAGCTTAGTACTCGTCTCATCTCAATGTCTTGTTTTACGTCACAACACTCAAGCTGGAAGAAAGATACTAGAATGGATTTACGTCACAACTATCAAGCTGGAAGCACAGTACTAGTCTCATCTCATCGTCTTGCTTTACGTCACAGCACTCAAGATGGAAGCAAGATACTCGTCCTGCTTTACGTCACAACCATCTGTTCAGAAGCAGGATACTAGACTGTCTTTACGTCACATTTATCCAGCCGGAAGCTTAGTGCTAGTCTCATCATATCATCTTGCTTTACGTCACAACCATCAGGTCAGAAGCAAGTTACACATCTCGCTTTACGTCACAACCATCAGGTTGGAAGTAGGGAACTAGACTTGCTTTACGTCGCAGCTATACAACCGAAAGCATAGTACTAGTCACACATCATCTTGCTTTACGTCGCAACCATCAGGTCGGAAGCAAGGAACATCTCATCTTGCTTTACGTCTGACAAATAGGTCAGAAGCAAGGAACATCTCATCTTGCTTTACGTCTAACAACTAGGTCAGAAGCAAGGAACACAACAACTACTCCCCTTTTCGAGGAAGGTCCTTTCGGACTATGCCAAGCTTATCTCAGAAGTACTCAAATTTCACACGAGATAGGGGCTTGGTCAACATGTCAGCAACATGCTCATCTGTGCTAATGTATTGGTGCTTTAAGGCTCCTCTCTGTACCATGTCACGGATGTAATGATAACGGTTCTCTATGTGCTTCGATCTGTCGTGGAATACAGGATTCTTTGTCACTTTTATGCAACTTTGGTTGTCACATAGAATCAAGGTTGCTCTCATCTCTAAGTCAAATAGGTCGGTCAACAACTTTCGAAGCCATATAGCTTCGCAGTTGGCAGAACATGCAGCAATGTATTCTGCTTTCGTTGTGCTGAGAGAAATACTAGATTGCTTCCTACTCTGTCACAAGATCATAGCTGATCCCAAACTGAAATAGCATCATGAAGTGCTTTTCCTATCATAAACACTTCCTGCCCAATCTGCATCAGTATATCCACTCAATGTGAAATCATGATCTCCATCATAGCTGAGACCATAATCTATTGTACCTTTAAGGTACCTCATCA
>SNQJ01S0001614.1:84122-107318 GCA_010110895.2 Picea sitchensis
GAGAAGAGGCAGATTTTTAATGGGAGGGGAAGGAGAAACTAGAGAGGAAAAAAAAATGGAGGCGGCAGAATTTCTTTAGGGTTTTTTACTAGTGAACTGGGTTGCTAGAATTTTGGGCTCGGGGGCCAAAAAATATAATTTCCTGGAGCTAGGGAGTCGGAGAGGCTCTTTTCCTATACGGCTAGGAGGAAATAGTTTCAAGCAAGACAACCTTCTTATTCAAGAGGTATTTCACCGATTTTACTTATCATTGTTTTTAATTTTTGTTTTTTGTAATGAAAGATAAAAATACCTACTTATATCTAGAAGATAGGTTAAAATATTTGGGATTTAACTGTTATATATACTTTATTTATACTAGCCCAACATCAGAATTGGGTTTCTACATAAATTAAATGATAGGTAAACATATTGATAATAAATTATTGTATAAGCAGTAAATCCCAGAAATGGGATTCTACATATATTATTCTTGCTAATGTTGGTAGTGCATATTCAGTGTTTGTATCTACCTTCTATGCCACTAGAGAATCTCTAGGGACTACTTATAAAAATCCATCTCTTGAGTCCTTTTGTGATGCTTTGATTAGAGAGAAAGATAAGCTTGTGCAACTTGGAGTGGTCAGCACTGCAGGTACCTTCGACAAATCTTTAGTGTCCCAATAGAAAGATAAATCCAAAAATACCAAGAAGAAACATCTTCGCCATAACAACAAGAAAAACAAGGATCCCAAACCCACTCAACTAGATTTTGCTCCTAATGGTGACAAAGGAGAAAAATATAAAAATAAGAAGACCGACAGACATTGCAACTTCTGTGGGAAATATTATCATGATGAGTCCAAATGTTTCAAGAATATGGCAGCTTTAGAAGCAGCGATGAAGAAGCACAACATCGATATTGATTCTCCTTCTCCTTCTTATTCTTCTTCTCATAGACATGCACTTTCTTCTTTTGGTTTCTCCTTCAATGCAACTTCTATTTCTTCTTCTAGTGAGTGGCTTATTGATTATGGAGCATCTTATCATATGGATAAGGATAAAGCCATATTTTCTTCTCTAAATGAATGTAACACCAAGAAAATATTTTTTGGTGATGATAGATCTCTTAGTGTTGTAGGATCTTGAACAATTCAAGTAGATAATGGTCATTTCAATGATGTTTTATGTGTTCCAAGCCTTTCCTGTAACCTTCTATCAGTATATCAAACCCCTTTACAACAAGTCTATCATTGTATTGTTTTTGCTTCCATCTTCTTCCTTCAACTTGTAAACCCATTTATTCTGCAATGCTCTTTTTCTTGCAGGAAATTGAACCAAATCCCAAGTCTGGTTATTTGCCAAGGAATCCATTTCTTCTTTCATGCCTTGCTCCCACTTCTTCTTAGTGTCTACCTGCATTGCCTCTTCATAACATTATGGTTCACCAGAATCAGTCAAAAATAAATAATACAATGAAGGAGAGTATCGTTCAGGGGGTCTACTTAACCCGGTAGATCTTATAACAACACTAGCAGGAGTTTGAGGTACATGTTTCTCATGTTCTTGTACATTTTGATTTTCTGGTACCTTTGGAATTTATTTTTCAGTGATCTCATCAAACACTGTGTATTTTGGTTTTTCTTTTTCCTGTTTCTTTCCCTGCAACTGATCTTTGTACATGACCTTCTCATTGAAAATGACATCTCTACTCTTAATGATTTTGTGATTTTCATAATCCCATAAGAGATAACCAAAATCATTAACATTGTATCCAATAAGGGTACACTTCTTGGATTTTTCCTCAAGCTTTGTTCTATTTTCTTTATCAATATGGACAAATGCTTCACAACCGAAAGTCTTCAAAAAAGAATAGTTTACTGTTTTACCTATCCATGCCTCCTCTAGAATTCCACAATCCAAAGAGCTTGAAGGTCCTCTATTTATTAAGTAAACAACAGTATCTACAGCATCTTCCTAGAACTATAAGGGAAAACTAGCATGCAATCTCATACTCCTTGCACGCTCCATGATTGTCATGTTCATCCTTTCTGACACGGCATTTTCTTGTGGTGTTCCTGGAACTGTCTTCTCTCTACGAATCCCATGGTATGAATAGTAATCATCAAACTCCTTGTTTCAATATTCACCTCCATTGTCTTATCTGAGACACTTCAACATTTTTCATGTCTCATTCTCAACCAAAGCTTTCCATTTCTTAAAAGTATCAAAAACATCAATTTTTTGTCGAATGCAATAAACCCAAGTTTTTCTAGTTGCATCATCAATAAAAGTAACATAATAACGAAAGCCGCCAAGAGATGATACCTGAGATGGTCCCCATACATATTTATGCACAAGCTCTAACCTTTCACTCTTCTTTTCTTTTCTGACTCTGAGAAATCTGACTCTCTTTTGTTTTTCATAAATACAATGCTCACAAAAATCCAAATCAATTTGTTTAAGATCTGGAAACAAATTTATTTTTTGAAGTATTTGCATCTCATTCTCACTCATGTGTCCAAGCCTATGATTCCACAGTATTGTATCCAATCCTGTAGAAGCTAAAGAGATAGAAGAGTCAATATTACCAATACATAAATACAATGTACCTACCTTCTCTCATTTTTCTATCATCAGTGATCCTTTGGTGACCTTCCACACCTTATCTGTAAATATGGATATACAACCTTCACTTTCTAACTGCCTTGTTGAAATTATATTTTTCCTTAGATATGGAACATGTCTTACCTCTTTTAACAACCATTTGTTTCCATTCCTTTGCTTTATTTTTACCTTTCCCATTCCAACAATTTTGCATGGTGCATCGTCACCCAAATGAACATGTCCAAAATCACCTTGAACATAATCTATAAAATGTTTCATATGGGTTGTGGCATGAAATGAAGCCCCTGAATCTATTACCAAAGACTCGAAAATATTATCTACAGAAAGAATCAAAGCAACTTGTAACACATCACATGTTACATTTGCTTCATGATTTTTCTCTTGTTGTCCATCTCTTTGTTTCTTTGGAGCTCTACAATCTTTCTTCAGATGTCCTTTATTCCCACAATTCCAACACTCTATCTTTCCCAGTTTGGATTTGGATCTGCCCTTCCTATAATTCTTGTGGTTCCCCGATCCCTTTCCTCTATCCTTTTGTCTTCCCCTTCTCTCCATGTTTAACGCATTACCTGATGTCTCACCTATGCTTTTCTGTCGCATTTCCTCACTAAGGATAACACCAACAACATCATCAAATTTTAAAGTGTTTGAACTAGAGACAGAGTTACTTACAACCATGACCAAGCCGTTCCAACTTTCTGGCAATCAGCACAATATTGTAAGAGCCATAACCTCATCATCAAAGTCCACTTTTACAGAACTTAGTTGATTAGTAATCGTATTAAATTCATTTAAATGATTTTCCACAGACCCACCTTCTGACATCTTCATATTAAATAATCTCTTCATTAGAAACACCTTATTGGACACCGAGGGTTTTCATATAGTTTATCCAATGCGTCCATTAGCTCCTTCGTTGTCTTTTCTTTCGAAATATTGAAAGCCACCGATGTTGCCAGGATTAGTCGTATCGTTCCTAGTGCCTTTTTATCACGAACCTCCCATTCTTCGTCCTTCATGGTCGTCGGCGTCTTTGTTATTCCACCCAATGGTAGGAATAGATCTTTTTTTATATAAATAATCTTCCATCTGCATCTTCCATAATTGGTAGTTTTGGTCGTTAAATTTCTCGACCCTAAACTTTTCATCTTCCACCATTGCTCCCACTCGTACCAGTTGTTAGAAAAACAGGATCGCGGAGAAATAAAATAAAATCAAATGAGGGATACACAATACAATAGAGACAGAGATATACATAGTTTACCCAGTGTGGGCTACGTCCACCAGAGAAATTGTTTGGTCCTTCCTTTTTATTATCCAATAAATGAAGGGATACAACCTACAGCACACCCGTTGTAATTTCCTCTTCTTTCTCTCACAATCTCCTCTCTCATAATACAATATTTGCAATGACACATAGCCACAATACATTTTCGTCATAAAAGAGGGTTTCCTTCTAGGGAAAAAAACCCTAACATAAATTCTACCGTCAAATTTGCGACCTTATAATGAACATTCCAGATTTACTATGAAATTACAATATACATTTACGAGGCAATTTTTCCTTCGGGGGTTCACTTGTCCCTAGACCCCCCAGCCAGGGGGATCGACCCCCTAGACCCCGCAGGGGGGGAAAGCCCCCCCTGCAACTCCCCCGCGTGGAGGGGTGTACAGTCTTCTGAGGTGTAAAGTCTTCATGGGGTATAAACACGTCTGAAAACAAAAACTTTTGAATCAGGAAGCTAATCAGGCTCCACAACCAACAACTTCTATGTATTTGGCAGTATATCATGGGCTCACATTCCTAATGAGAAAAAGAAAGCCTTGTAGCCGTAAAGTGAGAACAGTATATTTTTTGGTTATTCTGAAGATATCAAAGGTTACAAACTTGTTCAACCACATTGTAATGGAATTATTATTAGAAAATATATTAAATTTGATGAAAATATCTTGGCCTACGAGCCTAATTCGGCGTTTGTGCCTTCTTCGACCTGCGAGCCATCTTCAGGGTTTGTGCAATCTATTGTTCCTATTCTGGTTTCTTCTTTGGATGATGATGATGACAGTGATGATGAAAATCCACCTCTGGCTGCTCACCTTCCTCCAGATGAGTCCGTTGAACCTGAACATGCACCAGCACCATTGCTTCCTAGATGGGTCCACTCAACATGAGAAACAATTGGTGATCTTGTCGGTGATCCTTCAAATCAGCATCACACACATTCACAGTTCCAGCGAGACTCTTCTCTTTTGGCTCAAGTTTCAAAGACTCGTTATGCAGAGACGTTTGCAGAAGCTTCAGGTCATCCAAATTCGGATACATCAATGAATGAAGAGTATCGTTCTTTAATGGAAAACGATACTTGGGATCCTATACCTCTTCCAAAAGGAATAAAACTTGTTAGATGTAAATGGGTCTACAAAACTAAGTATGCATCAGATGGAAGTGTTGAAAGACATAAGGATAGGTTAGTTTCCAAAGGATTTTCCCAAGTTGAAGGAATTGACTACAATGAAATCTTTGCCCCTATTGCCAAAATGAATTCCATCTTCCTTGTTCTTTCCCTTACCGCCTCACATAAATGGGGCGTCCATCAAATGGATGTTAATTCCACCTTCTTGCATGGGGATTTGCAAGAATAAATATACATGGAAAAACCTCCTGGCTATGTTCAGAATGACTCTAGCCTTGTTTTCCGCCTTAAGAAATCTCTTTGTGGTATTAAGTAAGTTCCTCAATCTTGGTATGCCAAAATGGACAACTTTCTTCTTGACTCTGGATTTTCTAGATGTCATTCTGATCCAAATGTCTATACTAAGAAAGTAGGAATCCATCTCATAATCCGTATCCCTTATGTTGAAGACCTTATCCTTACTGGTAGTGACTTAAAACTTTTAAACCATGTGAAAACCAACCTTAAGAAGAAATTTGAAATAATAGACTTGGGTTTTTTGCTCTATTTCCTTGGCCTCCAAGTTTTTCAAACCAAGGAAATGTTTTTGTTTCCCAGTCTAAATATGCTTGTGACCTTCTTTGTCACTTTCACATGGAATATTGTAAATCGGTCCCTTCTCCCTTCCAGTATGGGGTCAAGCTTGTTGTCACCTGTACTTCTGCCGAAGTTGATGCCACTTTGTATCGTCAGTTAGTTGGTATCCTCTTATACTTGACTCATACATGTCTTGATCTTTCCTTTGTTGTTGGTCTTATTTCCCGGTATATGAAAACACCCCACGAAAGCCATTGGAAAGCAGCTAAAAGAATACTTCGATATGCCTGGGGTACAGTTCAGTTCAGGATACATTATAGTTCAGGGCAGACTCCTTTATTGGTTGGTTTCACTGATTCAGATTGGGCCAACGACCCCAGTGATCAGAAGTCTACTACATGTTATGTTTTCAGCCTTGGTTTAGGACCTGTCACTTGGGCCTATAAGAAACAACAGGCTATTTCTCTGTCTTCAGCAAAAGCAGAGTACCAAGCAGTGGTTAATGCAAGTCATGAAGCCTTGTGGCTTCAATGGATCCTTTCAGAGTTTGGATTCATGCAGTAACATCCGACCAACCTTTGGTGCGACAATCAGAGTGCTATCAAGCTCGTCAAAGATCTAGTTCAACATTAGCGCAACAAACACATTGAGCTACACATGCACTTCATTAGAAAACTCATTCATGATCAAGTTATTGAAGTGCTCTTCTTCCCTACAAAAGATAAAGTTGTTGATATTTTCACAAAGTCTCTTACAGAAGTGAAGTTTTTCAAACTTCGATCTATGTTAGGAGTTCAAGAAGTTGTCATTAAGGGGGGATAGGCTCTAATGCCTCCTTCCTTCTTTTATTGTGTCATCTTTATAAATCCTTCAATCATATCCCAAGTTGTTCTTAAGGGGGGATGTTAGGGTATTTATACACTTAGGAGTTAGTTAAAATCAACTTGGTCAGATGTGTCATTAGGTAAATGTGTGTTTCTTAGTGTGTTTCTTTAGTATGCATTTGTAGTTAGGAAATCCGACGGTCACGATATGTTCCCAAAATAGAGTGATCTGAAGGTTCATATTCTCCTCGATCTTAACGGCTACATTGATCTGTGGCTTAGCACCCGATTGGTCCATGATCTCTATTTAAAGAGCATGGAGGGTCATTTTCCGATGATCGATTGTGATAAACTCTCTTGTAAAATCTCTCTGTAAATTTTTCTTTTGCATTAATAAATTGCTCCAAGTGGCCATGTTGGATGGGGTCGTGGATGTTTCCCCGTAGGGATTTTACCACATGAAAACATCGGTGTGTTGATCTTTGATCTGGTTGTGTGAGTGGTTACTAAAGGTGTTCATCCTCTATTGGAATACATGTGTTGTCGAACATGTGGGTCTTCCTAACCCAAGACAATCTCTGGAGGCATAATTTAGTGGAAAAATGTATATCCCCTGATTTGATTATAGATTGGATTCACAAACCAAATAAGGATACTCTTAATACTTCGAACCAATGGTGATTACTCTCACAAGATTTTTCCTATTATTCGCAAATTCTTGGCATGAAAGGTTGGATCGGGTTCCCAGGTGTGTGTCATGACAGACATTATTGCGAGGTGTGGAAACAGAATTTTCTTACCAGAGGATCTTGTTTCCCATCTCAAATAGTCTAGGCGATGTACGCTCAATTGGGAGAGTAACCCACAAATCACTTTTTAGAATCAGGGTTGGCTTTCAGTGAAGAGATTGGCACTAAATGCTCAATGGAGTCCATGCTGGGACTTATTCATTTCTAAGTTAAGGAAGGCACATATTCACCTCACAGAGGAAGAGGATGAGTTGGTATAGATGTTTAACAAGTCGGTTGGCTTATACAAAACAAAACTTGGTTATCAGGCTATGATGAATGAGGATGAAAATGGTCATGCTTGGTGGTTTAAGAAGTTATGGAAACTATGGGGCCCAGAAAAGAGTATTATATTTTTCTGTCTTGTTCTCAAAGAACGGGTTCTTACTTGGGACAGAATGTAAACAAGAGGGAAGTAGGGGCTGAGTTTGTACTACCTTTGTAAAAGTTTTGTCAAAACAAATTATCATATTTTTCTCAAATGTTCATTTTCTCGTCATGTGTGGCTGGAAATAGGGAATCAATTGGGATTGTCTTCCCTTTGGGACAAACCTACTTTGGTTGAATGATTTCGTGACTTCTTCTCTAATCCTTCGAAAAAAGATATCAGGATTCTCCCACACCCGATTGCTTAGGGTATCTGGCTATCTCAAAATTCTTGTATATTCGAGGACAAAGGGTGTCCCCCTTTTCAGGTCACTCAACAAGTTTTGGGCATGCTATCTCTCTACAAGGGTTGTTCAAAATCCAAGAAGGCCCGAATGATTGCCTATGTGGACATAAATAAGCATATTGCATGGGGGTATTTCGACGAGGTTATCAAGGACTGGATAGAAGATGTGGATTGGGTTTTATTCTCTATTTTTTGTATTCCCATTTTATTACTGGAAAGACCTCCTTGGGAGTGGGAACGAACAATCAAGGTGAGCTCAATGATTTATATGGGATTCTTAAATGTGTAGTTACTTGGAGAGTGGATGCATTACATATCCTTGGTGATTCTAAGCCGGTGATTGATTGGATGAAGGAGGAAGCTCATATTGATAATCAAACACTTACTCAACTTGGTCATCGTTTGAAACTAATCTCAAATACATTTAGTCAGATCATCTACAAACATATTTATAGAAAACACAATTCTATTGCAGACTCTTTGTCTAAGGAAGCTTTAATGCTCAATGAAAATTAATTAATCCTTGAGGAATTTCTTGATGGAGAGTTAATATCCAAAAGAGATGGTTTTTCCCATGACATATCAGGCAAGCGCATGGTTTTACTGTATTTGTTTGCTTTCAATTTTTTGAACTGTTGTAGGCAGATGATATATGTCTCTTGATAGACAAAAACTTGGTTTTGTCTTTATGGCTCTCTCTGAGAGTTTTTTGTTTGGACAGTCTTCACGGATGCTCTTTTGTTCAGTGCTATAGCGCCTTCGGATTGTATCTTCTTCTTTTTCTGAAATAGAAGCTATGTTTTTTTTCAAGGAAAAAAAATATAATAGATTGAATATATAAAATGATTGATTGATTGTATAGGTTTGTGTATAAATATACATTGAATTGTCACATACTTGAATAGATATGTGAACTTAGGTTATTTAGTATATTATTATTATAGGTGTATTTATGTTTATTAAATAATGGTTAAAATTAAATGTATCAAGATAACATGAACACTAAAAAAAAACAATGAAGAATCAATGCAAAGTTTAAGGATGGGCATAACCAACAATGCCCCATTGAAAAACCAATGCAGAGTTTAAGGATGGGCATAACCAACAATGCCCCTATGGCAATAAGGGAAAACTCTCACTATGTCAATTCTTTAAGGATGGGCATAACCAACAATGCCCCTATGGCAATAAGGGAAAACCCTCACAATGTCAATTCTTTATCTGGTATCTTGTTTTTAGAAGAGATATATGTCAACTAAAGTAGAAAATGCACTTGGGTATATAGATAATTAAGTGCTATCATATGAAAAAAATTGTCACTAATGACTTTTTTTTGTGACTCATATTGTGTCAATTAATCGGATGTATTGTGAATCTATGAAAACCCTTTACGTGCATTGGAATTGGAAGGGAGTTTCATTGACTCATCTCTTTTGTTCCAAAAATATCGTTATTGTGTATATTTATCTAGTTGAGAAAATTTGTCGTGTGAAAATGTGTAGGCATTTGAATGTAGATAGACGCAAGAGATAATAGTGGTTGAAATGCAAACATGTGAAAGCATGCATATGCTTGAGATTGAATGTTTATGAGTATGCACATGTACAACTATGGTGTGTGTTTTCGTATATTAACTAAATGTGGTATGTATAACTATGGTGTATGGTTTTATATATTAACTAAATGTGGTGAGTTGGTTGTGTAACCAAAAATGAATGACAACAAAACATTTAAGTGGTTAGTGGAGGGATGTTGCATACTCCCATGAGACACCACCAAAACAAGAAATATCAGCAATGTTATTGACATCCACAAAAATATGGTGAACTGTGTCGAATGTACATATCTGATAAAGGAAATTTAGGTAAGAAAATCCCTAAATGATGCTTGATATTTGAGGTTTTGAATTGTGGTCTCTGAGTATGAATTTTGGGATTGATACCCAAGTGGGGTATGGTAAATGTAAGAGCCTTGCACATGTGAAATTGTTGAAATGTTTTGATGCATTCATGTAATAAAATATGTACCATCAGTTATGAGATCATAAACATAGTAGGGTGATACATATGCCTAAAATGCAAAAACGAATACCACACAAAAGCACAATGTGTGAAACCATGTTTTTGATAGATTTGTGAGAGCTTTCTGTCGTTGCACCGCTATCCAATGGTCTCCACACTTGCGTCAACGTTCTAGACTATAACCTTCTTACATGCACCTTAAGCATTGGATTTCCAAAGGGAATGAGTTTGCATATAAGGGAATTACCAAAGTTGGTGTTGTGGGTCATTGAAAGGGAAAGTGTTCAAATGGTCAATTAAGCATTGTTTAAGTGTCTAAAGGTTGTGCGTAAAGAACAATAGTTTGTTTAAGGGAAAATATCCAACATAAAAATGACATAAAAGAACCATATAAGATATACATATATAATTGATAATGAATAAGTATGTTGCTTATAAAGTTATACTTTATAAACATTGACTAGTCACAAAAGTGAAGGGTTGTCTCCCTTGGCTTATGTAATTAACATTGTTATTATTATGTAATGTTATATATATCATATTCATTACAATGTGCCTAACATCGGCTAAATTCTACAACTTGTCAATGGTAATATTGTATCCTTGTGTCGATGTCATTGTGCATTGGATGGACCTTGTGATTGAATATGTCCATCTTGGTAAATTTAATGAATGCATATTTCATTGTTGATTAAAATGTTGAAAATGAAACGATGGACTTATTTATATTACAAGTATGAAATCATTGTATGTGCTAATGTGAATGTGGCAGTGAATTAAAATGTAACGATGTGAAGCTTCATGTAGTGTTTCATTAAATAATAGCCTTGTCAAAAGAACAAGGTAATTAATAGATTTGTCTTGGATGTGGCGAATGAGTGTGTGAAATGAAGATTAGTTACAATTGCATGTAAATGATGAGTAGCCTTGTCAAAAGAACAAGGTAATTAATAGATTTGTCTTGGATGTAGCCAATGAGAGTGTGAAATGAAGATTGGTTACAATTGCATGTAAATGATGAGCATTATGAGAATGCCCTAATATTTGGTGAATCTAAATGGCATAATGGATAGATTCATATTCTATTGAAAGTTTAATGACGATATCTCATGGTCGTTGTTTGTTTATAGTATAAGTGAGATGATTGCTCTGTCTAGTGAGGACAAAGGATTGTTGTTGTGAGTTTGAAGCTTGAGGAGGACACTATTGTGTCGACACTGGAACTGGTGCTATGCTTTGATCATCTAGGGCTAATGATTGGCTCGAGTTCTTCAATGGCACTAGCAAGAAAACTCTAGGGACCTATGCTCTTCCTCTCTGCATTGTTGCCCCTGACGAACTAGATTTCACGAGGCACTGAGTTGCAATGAAGTGTATTTCTTTCACTAGTGTTGTGATTGGCTATAAGGAGAAGGTAACTTACTATGGCATGTACACTCTTTACAAGGGGGGAGTATATCATGTGCATTTTCTTTGGTGCTTCCCGATTCAATGATTATTCTTTTGCAATTATTCTTCTCCCTAGATATACACTCTTTACAAGGGGGGAGTATATCATGTGCATTTTCTTTGGTGCTTCCCGATTCAATGATTATTCTTTTGCAATTATTCTTCTCCCTAGATATAGGGTAACTCATATGAATCCATTGTTGTCATGAATGTATTTTGCAAGAGAATCCCATGAACATGAGACCCATGAAAGTATGAGGTATACTAGGAAACAATGTTGTTAAGAAAGGGTATGGATTGGTTCTAAAGAGGATCAATGCAGCAATGTCTACAATG
The DNA here is from genome assembly GCA_010110895.2 of Picea sitchensis. Classification (NCBI taxonomy): domain Eukaryota; kingdom Viridiplantae; phylum Streptophyta; class Pinopsida; order Pinales; family Pinaceae; genus Picea; species Picea sitchensis. The sequence continues at coordinate 95,811 of SNQJ01S0001614.1, forward strand.
AATGGACCAAATTGCAAATCTACAACATTGTGGTCGTGGGAAGAACCATCCATAGTTGACCCAGTGGCCTATCACTCCAACTTAGAAAACAATCAATTGGTCAGATGCTTCATGTCTCTACACTGAAGCACTGGAGGCAAAGGATCCCCCAACAACTCTTGAGCAAAGAAGGAAAACACCTTCCTTTGAGTTGTGTTCTATTGAGGGGAAGAAGATCCACACTAATTGGAAAATGAGTGACCCATTGAGGTATTTCCTTAATGAGTGACCCGTAGAGGTATTTCCTTGATGGTTATGTCGACAAATCTCTGGTTCGATCTGAAATCTTGGGCACTATGACTTCGTTTGAGAGAGATTACACCCCATGATGCTTTTTTCACCCTAGTGGTATCATTGTGTACCTTGGAGGTGGAATCCAGGGTGGAGTGGAGTGGATTCCTATATTTGTTTGCATGTGAAATACCTTTATTTATATCATGTTATGTGATTCCAAGAATTCAGTTAGAAGAATATATATGAATTTTGTAATGGAATGGTTCATTGGATAAAAATCTTGTATTGATCAATCTATGTTGATTAATTCTCATTAACCGAATCTTAATATTGTTGTGTATGCATGTTAAATTCCGTTGCAATTATGTGATGTTAATTATACAATTTTCTTTGCATGTAAAATCTGTTATGAAGTCGTGAAAAATCAAATTAGACTTACAACAATAATTAGAGATGGAAAGTAATTTGAATGGTGTCTCATCAGCGAAGGAGTTGGGCTGGGTACGCTAGAAACCAATGCTTTGTGTGGATTTTACAAAGGATATTTCCTCTCTGAGATTTGTACAATCCCTCTGACCTCTGTGAAATAGGAGGTTTTGCAACTTCAGAGTTCGGCTGGGTATGTTACAAACCAATGCTTTGTGTGGAATTCGCAGAGAATATTCACTCTTTGAGGTACAATCCCTCTGACCTCTGTGAAATAGGAGGATTGCAACTTTACAAATTTTTGTCTCTATAGAATCTCAAATTAAATGCCCCGTCAAAAAAGCTTTGATGGAATGGATTAATAGGTCATGACGAGGCTTCATGACGGTGCGTTTCACCTCGTATTTATTCTCCAAAAGGGTTTATTCATTATAACAGAATCTCAAAAGAGGACCTCTGGTTTTGGGGAGACACAAGGTCGTTTATGCAACCTTGTTTTTAAAACTTTGACCTTGCAACCTTTGCAATGTTGTTCCATGCAACACAGGTAAAGACATCAAACTTACCGCTGTATTTGTGGGTAGAGGATGTGCATTTGAAAGCATAGGCAACAATGAACGAGGAAAATTCAATTGAGAAGAGATATCTCGTTTCACTTACACCTGAATTTCTGTAAAAATAGATTTTGAAAGCATCATGTTAGAATTAAAGCTAAATTGTGCGTGAATAAAATCATGCAATAAATGATAAGATTTTTTATTTATAAACGTGATTTTTTGCATTAACAATGTCCAGACCCGAAGCGTGTGGAATTCGAAAATCATAAGTCTCACACTCCAGCAATAGGCAGCCTAACTAGAGGGAAGAAGCCATTGACGGTAAATGTTACCAAAACTGTAGCAAGAGAAGTAGCTAGCTCATCTCTAGCCGGGTGTGTATCTCTGTAATCGTGTAGAATCCGCAGGCTGTAAACCACTAGAAACTGGCTAGCATGAACATAGCAAGAGTAAGTAGTAAAACTCCCTTCGCTAAGGAAATAGATTTTCTATTATAAATATTGTCTTCTGATTAAAATTTGGTCGCAAATATGGGCATTATCTCTAGCTTGCCCAACAATAATCATCTAAACAGTAAGATCCTTCAAGCAAAGAAATAAAGATTGATATTAGAAGGTAAGAAGGAAATAAAGGAACCCAGCTTTGGAAATGATTTAAAGTCTCAAAAGTCTAAATTAAAAAGTAATTTTCCAGATTAAGAGAAAGGACAGTAAACGAAATGGGCAGAAAAATCAACCACCTGGGACTAGGACTCCAGTTCGCAGGGATTATAGGTACAAATAGTCTCAGATCCTACACTTGGACAAGGCAAGAAGATGGAGAATTGAAAAGAGGAGAAAAAGAGGAAGATTGCAGCTAAATAACAACGTAATTTTCCAGATGAAAGAAGCTACAGTACATGAATCATGAAACGGGCAGAGAAATCACCCACTTGGAAATGGAGGACAACACTAATTTGATAGGATAGAAGACACAAATAGTGCATGCTCCTAGCCTTGAGGGTTAGCTCAAGTGATCATCAGCTAGACATGAGATCTCCCCCCGGAAGTTGAGATCACAGGTTCAACTCTCTTGATCCCCTCGAGGTTAGGCTCCATAATCAAGGCCAACGGTTTATCCCGTCTGCCTCCCATGGATCATGGGGGAAGTACTTGTAGCGTTTTCCGTGAGGATTTCCTTAAAAAAAATAGTCCATGCTCCTAAATTAAAAAAAGGGAAAGAACGGAGAAATTGAAGTCAGATGAAGAAGAGAAAGGAGGAAGATTGCAGATGGATTATTTCTCCAGAAGTTGAGGTTTAAGAGAATTTGGTATCATTTGAAAATAGGAAGAGAAGGAGAATATCCTGGGCCAAGGTTCTTCACATCCTAATGAGAAAAAGGGAATTGAAGTCTTCTATCTGAAAAGAAGACTCAAGAAAGGACCTTAGTTCTGGCAGAAAACTATTATAGTTTTGATGACAGTTTGTCCCTGGAAATATTGTTTTGAAAATGCACATTACAGAATTTTGTGATTTCCAAATTTCTGTGATAGCCAGTGATACCTTTCTAAATTAATACGTTCAGTTTCACCACTTAAAAAAGAAACAACAGAAGAGAGAGAGAGAGGATTAAACTTGGCAATACATGCAAACAAAGCAACTCCAAAACAAATAAGCCAGAACAATATAGGATATCAAGAAAGAATACATATATTTTCCAAAAGCATGTAAAATTAAATTAAACATCTGCCAAAATAAAAAATGCCCATCTAAGAATCAAATCTTAGATGAGTGGTAGAATAGAAAAAGAATCCTCCTTGCAGAAGGAAAGTCCTAACATATTGAGGCAAAAAGGAAAGAGAGAGAGAGAGAGAGAGAGAGAGAGGCAAAAAGTGACCAGAGAAATCCATCAACATAATTATACATCATAAAAGCTTAGAAGTTTCCTTTGGATATACCTCAGTTTACAACCTTAAAAACAGGTATACTTCAAGAAACCACATCGTAACATTATATGGGAAAAAAAGATCTGTTAATATTAGGACTTCGTTTCTGCTGAGAACATTACCTAAAGCTGCATATGTATCTTTTCAGAGATTAATGTGCACCAAAAGAGCTTGCTGGTTTTGTTCAAGGCAATTATTTCTACAGCACCCAAAAGCTTGCAACTCCATTACTTGGTAACATAAAAATTAGTATGCAACTCATACAACAGGCTTCATCGATTTTTTTCTCTGTTCCAAACTATGCATGATACCCACCCATTGAAATGGCTGTTTGCCAGTAGCCATCTGTATAAATATATTCCGATGAAAATCAAAGGGAATGAAATTTCTAGAAATCGCTTCTAAGTTAAAATACAGAAAAATCTCAGATATGCAATTCATCTTGCTAGCTGATCAAGTTGAAAATAATTCAAAACAATATGTAACCACACCAAACATTTGAAATAATCCCTGTCAGAGAAAGCATGCCAAAGGCTAAGGTTGTTAAATGAGTTGCGGTCAGAAGAGTGACAGATCAATCCTCAAAAGTAGCTCCACTCCTACCTGACCAAGTTGGAAAATAATTCAAAACAATATGTAACCACACCAAACATTTGAAATAATCCCTGCCAAAGAAAGCATGTCAAAAGGCTAAGGTTGTTAAACAAGTTGCAGTCAGAAGAGTGATAGATCAATCTTCAAAAGTAGCTCCTCTCCTACTCTTCCCATTTGTAAGAAGAATAAATCATTTTCTGCACTTAAGTTATCTGCTATAATGCAGCGTAAGAGCAGCTTTTAACAACTTATATTACTTACATTACACTATAAAGGCAGTAATAATGCACTGATGCCAGTCATGGCAGGCAAAGATTTTAAGACCCGCTCACAGCACCATTCGTCAATAAAGTAGACATTGGGGATAGCTGGAATGCATCATATGTCTGAGAAACATTGTCTATGCCCTGACTCCTGACTAAGAAAGACTGATTAATTGTATTTGTAGTACTCTTAGTGTTTGGTTGTAACAACTGCATAAGTGACCATAAAATATCAACCCTGTGTACATCCCTGTTTGCCTGCATTCAAAGGAAAATGGACAGCATAAGCAGAAAAAGACAAAGGAAATTGAACCTGAACATATTGATAGCATCAATTTGAAAAAATTGCCCAATTTTTCTTATCCTGTTCACCCTTTTCTGCAACCGCAAATGGATGCCACTGAATACTAAAAACTAGTAAATACGGAAAATCAAGCACTCCACAACAAACTTACCTCAACAATAAAGTGTGCCCAGATCTTATCATTGCGAACCTCCATGATACCCTTTAAGATTGTGAGACCCAAGCCTCGGATTATGTCAGCTATTTCAAGAAATAGCCCCCGTTCTTCACACAACATCTGCATTTTGTTGGACATAATTTTAAGTTTTTAACAATAAATAATGTGTCAATCAAACAAAATAACATCTTAGTCTATAATATTTGAGTAACCTCTACAAGCATTTGACGGGGCTGATTCAAATTCTCCACGATAAGAGGACACTGTACTGTCGAACCACCCAATTCAAATGCCCAGGTAGCACCACCTTCCACGTTATTTGTTGCAAGCATACCACCTTCCTTATCAAGCACCTGAATAATTTTCCAAAAGTAACAAAGATTAGGCTTGTTATCCAGAGAAATCTAGAATCGTCAGAGTTTTCTTGAGCAGAGATGTCAAAAAAGATGATACAGGCAAACCTATAGACTCCTGTAAAAGTAAATCCACATATCTACCATCAACAGTGGCAATATAAGGGCATGCTAATGTGAAACAAAATCTAATATTTCAAGCAACAAGTTCACAATGAACCTGTAGCCTGAACAGCTCTTAGTAGTCTGTGGTCTAAAGAGAAAAAATAAATAAATTAGGCAAACAGTCCAAGGAAGAAATGAAAAACGACTAAAGACATTAGACTTGGAGTGCAAAATGGCAGTACTGTGCTGTGGTGGCCAAGATAGAATAATCCCTGAAATTTTGACCAATTATCAGCATAGTTTAAGCCCTCTATGATAACATTTTGTAACCATTCAGGACACCAGATGTAAACACTTTATACTGAGAATCTCAAGACATAATTTTCCCTATGTTCCACCAAGTTTCCGGGAAGGGGAGCGAGGGGGGGCGGGGAGCAGGGAGACGCACAGGGGGGCCGTGTGGAAGCACCCTCAAATTTTAGGGAAATGGGGGACGGAGGGATGTCACATATATAATATAAAAAATATAAAATATAAAATTTTAAAAATAAAAATAATAATGATAAAATCTCAACAATAACAATTCATCCCATGCAAATTAATCATTGTGCAATGTAAATACTAAATAGTACTAAATTCAAATTTGTAAATGATATAAACATGATTCAAATTCAAATTCAGTAATGAAATACATTGATTCATAGATCATAAATTAAACAGAAATAGTGAAATATTGATACATTGATTTAAATTCATCATTCATCATTCTAGAATCTAATTAGTACTAAGCAAAATAGTAGATACTAAAGTCTGAAATAGTAAATTGGAATCCTCAAAACTCAAAAATAAAAACTCAATTTTTTATTTTTTTTTATTTTAAGTCTTAATAGGCAAAATTTTGGGGGGACGCCCAGGAGTCCCCCTTTCAAGGGGGGACGCCCAGAAGCCGCCCTTTTCAAGGGGGGATGCCCAGAAGCACACCCCTTGCCCCCCTTTTCAAGGGGGGCACCAAGAAGCACCCCACTTTTCAAGGGACGACATCCAGAGAGACCCATTCCAAGGAAACCCATCCCCCGCACTGGAGAAACGTTCCCCCGTCTCCCCACCTCTCCCCAAATGGGGGACATGGGGAAACGTTTCCCCATACCCACCCCCACCCAATCCCAGGAGCATGGGAAACGTGGGGGCACACCCCCCACCCTAGGGGACGTGTCACCGTGGAACACTGGTCATTTTCCATTAAATCATCTTATCCTCTAGCAACATTTACTTGAAAAGATTTTAATGGTTCAAAGAGGCTCAAACTTGACAGTGGCCTTTTATCACAAACATCAAACAGGTTTTGCATATGTTGTTGGAAATTAAAAAGAAAAGCATCAAATTTCAATTTCAAGCATCTTGTACTATCTTTGTTTTGGTGAAGAGCATTGAGAAGTTTGATTGATAATAGTATCTTTGTTCATATGGAATGAACTTAGGCTTAGAGAAACAGCTGCTTGTTTTCTATGAATCCAAGACTATATTCAATACTGAGTCTGTAGCCTTTCATAACAAACCAAAAACTACATGCTGTTGAGTTGTAATAAATTTCTGGCTAAGCCTGCATATAAAATTTTGGGAGTACACAAAAGACTGTTAAAATACCAAGGCTTCTGCATTAAGTTGGAAAGTACATACCAAAGCAAGAAATGATACACGATACCAAAAATGTATCATACAAAAGGAACCAAAATCTATATCGTCCTTACTATAGCTAGATATATGGTCAAAGTAGCGACAGAGGATGTCACAGGGAATCTATGTCTAAACCTAAGTCTAAAAGTAGACAACCAAAAATGTGGTACATATGGTCCTGGTAATGTGTAGCTAAAATCTAGTGTTGGTAGAAATCCACAAGCATAAACATGAACAACACATACCCTGGGGAAACCCTATACAGGGAGAAAAACCCCAGCAAACAATCTCCTTTTATTGCAAAGATAATGTATGATTACTTACAAACATCCACCATGGAATTCTGCTCTTAAAAGAGCTTGCCAATATGACTTTGACCTGACTGTATGACCTGTAGGTACAGCAACACCTTGCTGTCCTTTCTCTGCTGAAATATACCTGCACGGTTACAAGCTGCTTGCTGTCCTTTTCTGCTGTCTAGCACCAGCACTGATACAGAAGCTTGCTGTCCTTTCCTTTGCTGATATACACCAGCACTGTAGGTGTACTTTGCTGCCCTCTAACAGATAGATATCAGCCTTCTTACTCTGATATATACGCTGCCTTCTTATACTGATATATCAGCACTCAGCCTTCTACTCTTTCTCCCTCACACTGCATAACACAATGATTAGAATGAGGGTCGACACACAATGATTAGAATGAGGGTCGACCTCTGCTTATAAAGGTGTGGACAGGAGAAGGAGAGGACTCGAAAATAGAAACTTGTTTGCATGCTTTGACTTCAGATTGAAATAGATCTTGGACAAGAGACTTCACTTAGTTTGAATTTAGAACTAGACTTGAGACTTCAGTTACAACTCGCCCTTGACTTGGCAATGCATGCGAACTAACTCAGCATGCATATGTCATGCATGCAACTATGCAACTTATGCAACTCGACTTTTACAACTTGACCTTTTACAACTTGAGTTTAACAACTCATTCAACTAACTCTTATACATGGCAATTCGAATTTCTTCATGGTGGATAGTGTTACTCATCCCAACGCACTAGATCAATACATTTACATCATTTGCAACATCAAGAAGATTGTTTGTTTCTAGCTCATAGGAATTTTACATTCAACCTAACTTTTGCTAGATGCCTTGACTTTTGCTCATGGCTCACAAGGTTTGACTAGGCTCACAGAGGTTGTACGTTCCCCCTGACTTTTGCACTACTCTGTCTATGCTCACAGAGGTTGTACGTTCCCCCTGACTTTTGCACTAGACTGTCTATGCTCACCGAGGTTGTACATTCCCCCTGGCTTTTGCATTAGACTTACATCTTGACTCACAAGATCATATAGCATCTCGTTCGTCCTGACTTTTGGTTTGACTTATAGAGGTTGTGCGTTCCCCCTGGCTTTTGTCAATACCTCACAAGACTGGTTGATTCTCCAAATCTCCCTGGCTAGCCTCAGGGTGGCCCATCTGGCCTCTCATTGGAGAATGGCTGTCGATGCTGCCAAATTTCTCAGCCACACCAAGCTTGCCTCTCAGCTGCACAAATTGTCTCAATGGCAATAGCTTGGTCAAGATATCTGCTACCTGCTCACTCGTGGCTATGTACTGTAGCTTTACAGTTTTTCTCTGGACCAAGTCTCGAATGTAGTGGTACTTCATGTCAATATGTTTTGACCTGTTGTGAAATACCAAGTTCTCTGTCAGTTTTATGCAACTTTGATTATCACAGTGAACCACCGTCATCTCGAGCTTGTCACCAAACAACCTAGAAACCAATTTTCTGAGCCATATTGCTTCCTTGCTAGCATCACTTGCTGCAATGTACTCAGCCTCTGTTGTACTCTATGCAATGGATCCATGTTTCCTGCTTGACCAAGAGATCATAGCGGATCCCAAACTGAAGCAGTATCCGAAAGTACTCTTCCGGTCCACTGGGCTTCCTGCCCAGTCAACATCTGTGTACCCATGCAAAAATAAACCTCCATTGGATGTATATCTCAGACCATGGGTAATGGTCCCTCTGAGATATCTCAAGATGTGCTTTGCTGCCATCCAATGTCTCTGTCTCGGTTCAGCCATGAATTGACTCATTGCAATTACTGCATAGCATATATTTGGTCTGGTATGGATCATATACATCAACGATCCAATCAGTTGCCTATACGTGGTAGGATCCATCAAATCTGAACCTGTATCTGAACCATGCAGCTTCCTCAGGTTGGTTATCATCGGAGTAGACATGGATTTACACTCCATCATACCAAACCTCTTTAACACAACCACTGTGTATTTACCTTGTGCTAGAAATATCTCACCCTGTCTTTGCCACACTTCCAACCCTAGGAAGTAATGCATCAAGCCTAAGTCTTTCATCTCGAATTCTAAGATTAGCTCCCTCTTACACCAGGCTATTATCCCTTCATCTCCTGTCAAAAAAAGATCATCAACATACAGGATTAGAATAACAGGTTGGTTCCCTCTTACCTTGAAGTACAGATTCACATCAGCATCACTTTACTGAAAGCCTACGCTTGTAAGAAAGAAATCAATCTTGTCATACCAAACACTGGGAGCCTGCTTAAGACCATACAAAGCCTTCCTTAGCTTGCATACATGAGTGTCTTTGTTATGTAGTACAAAACCATCTGGTTGTTCCACAAAGACGTCATGTTCAATCTTTCCATTCAAGAATGTTGTTTTTACATCCATCTTATGTAACTTCCAACCAAGAACTGAAGCTAATGCAATAATAAATCGAATGGAGGTATACCTGGCTACAAGGGCAAAAGTCTCGTCCTACTCAATTCCTTCTTTTTGTGTGAAGCCTCTGGCTAAAAATCTTGCTTTGAACTTTTCCACACTCCCATCAGCTACATGTTTGATCTTATAGACCCATTTGGAAGAGACCATTGATTTGTCCTTTGGCCTTGGCACAATGTCCCGAACATTGTTCTTTAGAATAGACTTGCATTCCTCAAGCATGGCATCCTTCCACACTTGTAATTTATCTGCTTCTTCAAATGAAGAAGGTTCGGCATCACTGATGTTGCTCATCAGTGCAACATAGCCTCCAAACCTGTGAGGCCTCTTACTTTCCCTGAAAGTTCCTTTGAGAGCAACTATCTTTTCTGCTTCCTGCATTGTTTCTTTAAGCCATCTTGGCTTCCTTTTGGCTGGAGGTTCTTCAAGAGTTCTTTCCAACTCTTCAACAGGTTCTAGGGGCTCATCACTTGGCCCTTCATATGGTTCCTCCCTCTAATCATCTGACTCTTCATTTTCAAAAGAGGGTGAAGCTGGTTGAACTGCTTCAGAATCCTGTTGAAGCTCTCTGGATTTCTTGAATGTGGCTTCCTCATGGAAAGTCACATCCCTTCTTACCTATATCTACTTCTGAATTTATCCATACATCCTATAAGCCTTGGAGTTCTCATTGTACCCCACATAAACCCCTTTCTTGCCCAAGGGTTCGATCTTTGTCCTCTTCTCCTTAGGGACATGAATATATACAGGACATCCAAATATCCTTAGATGCCCTACTTCAGGTTTGGTCCCTGAGAAGACCTCTTCAGGAGTTTTGTCCTTCAAGATAGCATGTGGACACATGTTCTGAATATAAACGACAGTGGAGGTAGCTTCTTCCCATAAAGAATTTGGCAGATCCTGGTCAAACATCATGGATTTCGCTGCCTCACAAATTGTCTTGTTTTTCCTCTCAGCAACACCATTTTGCTGAGGGTTATATGGCACAGTCAATTGTCTCTTGATTCCTACTTCCTTGCAGAAATCCTCAAATTGGAGAGATTCAAACTCTCCTCTATTGTTTGTTCTAAGGGTTCTAATGTGTTTCCTATCTGCTTTTCAATAAAGGTTTTATACTCTTTGAACTTATCAAATGTGTCACTTTTCACTTTAAGGAAATAGATCCAACATTTTCTGGAGTAATCATCAATAAAAATGACATAATACAAACAACCACTGAGTGAAGGAGATGACATGGGACCACATATATCAGAATGAACCAGATGTAAGATGCCCTGAGCTCTGTTGTCAATGCTAGGAAATGTTTTCTTTATATTTTTACCTAGCATGCATCCTTTACAAATTTCATTTTTACTAAAAGAAATAGAGGGCATGCCACATACCATATTCTGTAGATCTGGGAGTGCTTTGTAATGAAGATGTCCAAGCCTTTTGTGCCACAACTCGTTGGAGCTAGTCGCATCATGAGATAATGCCTGAATTGACTGTTATATCACAACGTGCAGTCCTCCTCTGCGAGTCCTGTTAGAATATAGAAGATGGTGTGCTCGTTTTACCATTGACGATACCCTCGTCACCCAACCACAGGCCGAAGCCTCCCTCCGAGCACCTTAACCTTGACCTGAGAATTCCTTCGGAAGCAAACCCTAGGCTAGATAGCCAAACAAAGAGCAGCGCATCTCTCCCCAAGGATAGCGCAACACAAAAGACTGATCAGATGTTCCAAACCCTAGCCAAGAGATATTCAAGTCAATACTAAAACTAGTTGCTGCTGCAACGGCACCTGCAACCCCTCTCCAAATCTACACACCAACTGCAACTGCAGTGCGCACCAACTGGGAAAACTGCAGTCCTGAGATGTTGTCAAATGAGAACTGGCGCCCTGTATTTATAGTAATCCTGCCAGTTTGTTGGGGCCGACTTCTCTTTTTGGGTATGTGTCTGTTCAGTATATTATTATTAATTTTGGTCGACTTCTTCTCTTGGAGGCTAATAGCCTAATATAAATTTTCTTCTTGAGCCGACAAGGCTTCTAGGGTTATTAGCCAATTCATTAGGGTTTCTCTTGCTTCCCGGAGTCTTCTATTCTCGTCAGGTTCACATGTAGAG
>SNQJ01S0001614.1:107328-214473 GCA_010110895.2 Picea sitchensis
CTGCTGTTATATAAGATCTGCAGTTACACTTGGAAGAGTCTTTGTATTACTGTTTGCTTTAGAATCAAATTAGAGATCTGCTGTAGATCTACTGTTAGAGATCTCTGCTGTTATATGTTTAGAGGGTTTTCATATCACTGTTTAAGATCTGAGTTTGTTGCTTATAGATTGAGTTTACTATAGTATTGAATGAGCATTGTCTAATCTGCTTTAAGATCTGAGATTTATTAATGTTTATCGTCTTCTACTGTCACTGCTTTCTATAGATCTATTTATATATGCTGTCTATGCTTCAGATCTAAGGTGTTTTTGCTTTGAAATTAAAAAGAGACTGCTGTTTTCAACTTTACCCTAAAATCTAACAATCTCCCTAGCTAGCCTCAGGGTAGCCCATCTAGCCTTTCATTGGAGAATGAGAGTCAATGCTGCCAAATTTAACAAGTGTGACATTAACGAATCCAGTGGCCTTCATAACAGAGAGAGAAGGAACACATAATTATCGACAACAATAAGGAGAATCCACAACAGTAAGATTTCAACATCTGTATGGCAGAGCATATCGAGATCACATACCCCCAAGTCTCGCTGAATAGATGGCATCTACCTCAATATTGCCACATTTGTAAGGCACTCAGTTAGGCATCAGTCGATGAAAACGAGGTGTTCTAACTTCTAAGGACAGACATAGGAAGCTCAGGGTAGGGATTACATCTATGATACATCTTTGTTAGATCCATGCCTAACATTGGATGGTCTCTGCACATACTAAGTTCTAAAAAATATGAAATACAACTTCACAGTGTACGACTAAGAAATAGGCTAAGCAATTGGCCAGCGCTTTAGACCAGAATTTTGGACCAATTGATCTCTTCTGCATTTCGAAGACACTCTAATCCTTACCCAAAAGCCAAAAGCTGTAAAGACGTGAAATCCAAAAGAACAGCATCTATCACAAATGTAAGCAATGCAATACATTTTAATTTTTAGACACTGGAAAAATACCATAATAATGATAAATCAATAATGCATGCACTTTAACAAAATAGTCTTACAATCCTAAAAAAATATTACATAAATCTAGTATTAGTTTATGAACCAATATTGGCACTGACTCAGGGGATTGCACTCATTGAGACTGAGGGGAGAACTGATGGTATGGCCTGATGAGGACAGGCTAAGACTGGAATCAATCTTTATAGCCAAATTATCTCGTAATGGGTTTTCAGCAGAGGAGAAATGATGAAATAATAACAACAGATGGGCTCCAGATGAACCACTCTAAGAGAAAAGCAATGAAGAGGAATTGAATAGGAGCAGATGATTAGCAAAAGGCGTACTGGATCAGTAAAGCTCCTACGAATGTCTAGTGAGGAGGATGAGTGGCAAGCCAAATCAGCTAGCTCATGGGGGCACGCCTACTAACAGCTGTCAGCACTCCCAATGATGATGTACCCCAAGGCCTCTACCCAGTAACAACATGAATTCAGAAGGTGATATGGCTCATAAGATGGAGAAAGATAGTGATTCCAAGTAGTGTCAGTTTGGCAGGAGTTTTGGAGCCACTGCAGTCTAGTTTTGGGCTTTGTTCGGTATTGGGAAGATCTATGCTGGTTTATTTTATTAAAGATTTTTATAATTATTATGGTCCCTTTTCAAAAAAAAATATTATGGTCACTTTTTTTAGTTTTTTATTATTATGCTTGGCTATTTTTTGTTTTTCATTTTTACGAACTTCATTTTTTTTCCATCTAGTTTATTAGTGTTACAGAGGTGACAAATCTGCATGAGATGTAGATGCAATAGGAGTATCTTTTATGTTTTTTATTATTATGCTTGACTATTTTATCGTTTTTCATTTTTATGGACTTCAATTTTTCTTTTAGTTTATAAACATGACAGACGTGACACATCTACCTAAGTTGTAGATGCACCTAACTACTCCCAGCACAATGAAACAAGGGAGGTGGCAAATTCATGCCTGTGAAGGAAGAGCAGTGGGGAGACAGGAAGCAGCCTGTCAAGAGAGGTGGAGTGGTAATTATTATTAAGGAGATTAACTAAGCTTGTAAGGAAGATTTCACCATGTACCTCCTTCTGATGTGCAAAGAGAGCGTGGAAGACTGAGCGAGAGAGCAGGGAAGAGAAGGGTCATCAAAGTGGACCCTTATTGAGGAGTTACAAAACTCCTTCCTGTGACACCCAGGGCATGTAATGTCCCTTTCCCAATGATGACTCCAAGAAGAGCGACTCAATAGCCTATACTGATTCTCGTAGGCTATAGTCGGGAGAAAATGGGAATAAAAGAATTATTTAGTGTCATTTACCAAAAAAGCCTAAGTTGAAAGTGACAATAAGTAATAAAGTGGAAAAAGGTGATTAAATGACTTAAATGATTATTAAGATAAAACTTAGGAAAAGTCACTTAATTAATCAAAGTGAATGGAAGCAAAAAGGTGTTTTCAGTGACTTAAGTGATTATTAAGTCAAAACTTCGGGAAAAGTCACTTAATTAATAAAGTGAACGGGAAATTAAATGAGGGGAGTATAAAGGAGAAAAGTCGATCTAATTCACCATTATGCATGAGTTGAGTTGAAAATTAGACCTCAAAGAAATCAAGCGACTTTCTTCATGTTTTGTGGATTTCTGGAGGAAACCACCACCATTGATAGATTTATGTGTTGAGAGACACACCCTAGTCCATCGGAAGAATCACCCAAATCCTTCATCAGGCTTCAGAGTACAGGATTGGATCCTTCCTTAAGGATTCGCTTCATTTACAGGTTCAGGTTCAGGCAGATTCAGATCAGAGATATAGCATGGATTTATCTTGGCAACGTATTTTGGTTTGCATGCAGCGTATATTTCTTGCATGCAACAAATCCGAGCTGATTGCAGCAGATCCGAGCTATATCCTTCTTGCATGCAGCAGATCCGAGCTATATCCTTCTTGCATGCAGCAGCTCTGAGCTTATTGCAGCAGATCCAAACTATATCCTTCTTGCATGCAACAGATCCAAGCTTATTGTAGGAGTTTTGAGCTATATCCTTCTTGCATGCAGCAAATCCGAGCTTATTGCAGCCGATTCGAGCTATAACTTTCTTGCATGCAACAGATCTGAGCTTATTGCAGTAGATCTGAGCTATGTCCTTCTTACATGCAGCAGATCCGAATTGCATTTGTTGTTTAGGGAGAGGGGGACCTAGTGGGAACAGATTTCATCATATTCTCAGGAGCATAGCTATCAGATCTCAGTTTTTCGTTGGTTCTGGAAGTTGCATGCATCATTCCTTCCATGCATGTAGTAGATTTGACTTGCATGTTGCAGATCGGTCGATGCATGTTATAGATAGATATTCTACTTGTCTTCCTTGCAACTGTAGGATAGTTTTATCTATGTTACAATCTAATTGAGGCATTCTGAAATTGATTTCAAGTATTTCCATGTATTAGCATTTGTTGTTATTTAATAAAATGCAATGAGTTATTTATGGATCCCAACAATGACATGCATGCTACGCATGAGAACATAAAATTAAACAAACACATCTAAAAACCCATGAAACCCCCATAGTATGAGAGTTGTGGCAGAACATCCAATAGTAGCAGTAAATATCCCGATCCAAGGATCAAGGATATTTCAGTGGTATTAAAGTTAGTTTTCCTACCAGCCTAGGGGGAAAATCAATGAGGAGTTATTTCATATTGTTTCCACTAAATTTCAGCGGTGATAACTTGCACTTATACCTTCAAATGCAGTAGTAGAGAGAAAAAATTCAGAGCGGATATGGAGGACAGCATGAGGAATAATCGTAATATGCTTGCACAGGGGCAACAACAGTTGATGCAGGCTATGGCAAGCCATCAAAACAATGCAGGGTTCAATGGACCTAGTGGTTCAAAGAGGCAACAAACAGGACAGAAAGGACATGATGAGGAGTTTGCAGATTGTTTGAGGGAGTATCAGGAGCTTAGTGCGGCATTTCACACTAACATGTCATTCAAGGATTTTTGCACCATCAAACATTCTGAGTGGTATGAACCCCAACTATTAGTGGACAAGAAGGTGAAAGTGCCAAGGAAAAAGGTTGATAGCGCATATGGTGAAGTGTCCCAATCAACCGATGTTGAGGATTTCACATCATACCTTAGTAGTGATGCTCATGATGATGAGGGTGTGCTAGCACCTAAGTATGATGAGGATTCAACGCCTTATCCTATCTATGATACTTATGGCGATGAAAGCATGATGACGAAGACTGGGTATTTGAAAAATCGTCGTGTGATATTGATCTTTCCTTCTCAGGAGCCATGCGTGGAGGAATACAAAGAAGGGGTTGATTTAGTGGATGAAAACAAATCAAAAATTTTGTATGAGGATGACAATCCACATGAGTCCCATCATTGCATGGTATCATCTAGTAATTCAGGTGGATCTGGATATTTACTGCTACTATTGGATGTTCTGTTGCAGATCTGATACTCTGGGGGTTTCTGGATGTGTTTCTTGGGTTTTAGATGTGTTTGTTTAGTTTTATGTTCTCATGCGTAGCATGCATGGCATTGTTAGATCCATAAATAACTCATTGCATTTTATTAAATAACTCTTGTGCCTGGAAAACCTCTGAATGATGGTCTTGTGCTATCAGGAATAACCTCTGAATTCCAGCCTGAAAGGATAGATTGGCTTTTTGACCATCCAAATCTCAAGGGTGAGATTTTGGGGTCAACAAATGGCGACTCAAGGGGGGTTTCTGGATGTGTTTCTTGGGTTTTAGATGTGTTTGTTTAGTTTTATGTTCTCATGCGTAGCATGCATGGCATTGTTAGATCCATAAATAACTCATCGCATTTTATTAAATAACTCATGTGCCTGGAAAACCTCTGAATGATGATCTTGTGCTATCAGGAATAACCTCTGAATGCCAGCCTGAAAGGATAGATTGGCCTTTTGACCATCCAAATCTCAAGGGTGAGATTTTGGGGTCAACAAATGGCGACTCAAGGGGCGGGACCCCCTGCGGGTCTCGAGAACCTAGAACTCATGTTTGCAACTAAAACCATCCGATGCCAATGGTGCCGAAAAACTGATGCCAAAGGAGTCGAACCGATAATCATAAAACATGTTGTTTGATACCAGTAACTAGTCCATTGGGCCATGGAGTCAAGCCCGACAAACAATGAAACTCAAACCAGAATACCTATGAAAATCACATGAAATGGCAAATCTGATCTGAAAGTTGCTACACTCTAAAACTATTGCCACTCACCAACCAGTGCACTGCTCTATGTGGTAGATGCATTGATGTCGACACAAAAGAGGCAGTCACTTAGTCAGAGGCCAATAAGGTAAGCCCCTGCTAAGTGTGAAGGTCACCCACCAATGATGACAATGGGGCCTAAGGCACGAACACACTGTCATAATGAAAAATGATATGGAGTTGAATCATGACAAGAACCACCTGATCAAGGCCCAATGATACACAGCGATGTCAGGTGCGAAATGACTGCCAATGAGGCTTGCAGCCATTAAGGTGTTCAGTACTCTTGGGTTGCCTGTAGATAAGGTGTCGATGTCGATACAAGGCAACCTACTGAAAAAGGAGCAATGATGACTCTCCTCCCCCAGTGCGAAGTGAACAAAGTGAATCAAAATGTGTGGTGGATCAAACAACTCAAACTCGATATCATATCCCTATGTTGGATGAGAGGACTCTGTAAGACGGTAAAACTCAGTGAAGCAATGATGAAAAGACAGACACAATCAGCTATGTCTTTCATCCTACCCCCCTAAACTCTATGCTCAGGTGATGAAAAAGGATCCCTCATCCAGACTGGCAATCTAGGCTAACACAAACATTTGGCATGAGGCCACTAACAAGTAGAAAAAGGCCTCTGAAAAGCACAAAATCTCTGGAAAAGCATAAGGTCCTCCTAGAAAGCAAGAAACAAAGCAAGGAAATGTCCTAATCTAACACAACTCAAACAACATGCTGGCAAAAAGAAAGTAGGCCAGCGAATCTAATCTAGACTGAAAACTGGAAAGCAGCAAGGGAATCTACAATAGGCAAAGAAAAGTGATCAAAATGGAAGAAAGAAAAACATCTAATCTAATGCCCGCAAGTACCCAAAACTGTTGAAGGACTTAAACCCTTCATTGAAAAAAGTGTTTAAGACGTTGCCCATTGACAAGCAGTTGCATGACATCACCATCCAAATCAGCAAGTTGAAAGGTGTTGGGCCCCACTGAAGCATGGACACTGAATGGACCCAACCATAAACTATCAAACTTACTGTGGTCTCCCGATTTCTCCCTTCTCTTGTCCCACAGCAAGATCAAATCACCAACATGGAACACTTTTCCTTTAGCTCTCTTATCAAAGGCTTTCTTTACCTGTCTCTGATCTATCTTCCTCAAGCTGAACTAGATCATCAAATCGGCCATGCAAGGCCTCCTCATCTATAGTGAACTCTCTAATCAGCTTGTGGACTGGAATCATCATGTTAACTGGTAGGACTACATCAACACCATAGACCAACTCAAAGGGTGCCTTACTAGTTGACTGCTTCTTTGTCACTCTGTCAGCCCACAATGCATACTTGAGACTGCTATCCCAAGCTCTCTTGTTTTCTCCGACTGTTCTTTTGATTATCCTGATCAAGTTCTTGTTGGAGGACTCTGCCAGTCCATTACCCTGTGGGTAGTAGTTAGCCGAATGGGATAGAGTGATACCAAACCTCAAGCAGAAAGCCACCAACTCGACTGATCTGAATACATTGGCGTTGTCCGCCGTAATCTTCCTCGAGACTCTGAATCGGGTGAGGATATTCTCCTCCATGAATCAAATAATAGCAGCAGAAGATGATGTCCTGAGTGGAATGGCTTCCACCCATCTAGTGAAGTAATCAATAGCTGCCAATATCCAAGAATGGCCAGCACTAGAAACCTGTGGAATCTATCCAATAAAGTCCAACCCCCATTGTTGGAAGGGGGCTTCTATCACAACTGGATCTAAGGGCAAGGATGGCAGTCTATGCTTTCCCTCAAACCTCTGACAAGGCTCGCACGCACAGACGAAAGTATGATTATCTCTTAATAGAGTCGGCCAATAGTATCCGACACACATAATCTTATGGGCAATGGTCCTACCAGAGAAATGACCACCACATACCCGCGCATGCAACTCAGTCATGATCTGATGTGTCTCATGCAAAAAAACACATCTCAAAATCATCCCATGAGGGCTCCTCCATCCCAAGCGACCCTGCCAAAGACAATACTTAATAGCACGAAGTTGTAGAGATCGCTTCTACGTCTTACTGAAGTTAGAAGGACATGAAAAATTTTGCAAGTAAAAGATAATGTCACAATACCAATCGGAAACTTGCAAATCATCAGAAATAAAATTTACCTGATCAATTAACTCAGGTTCCAAGTCCTTCTCAGTCATCAGCACAGCTAATCCTTGGCCTTTAATAGTTTTAGCAATTTTTACCTTCAAGTCATACTCTTGTATTTTGGTCATCCACAACCCTCTGTTTCCTGAACACTCCTTTTGAGCCAATATATCTTTGACTTCAGGAAAAGGGGCGTATGCTACAATGTGTGAGTTCCAAAAGTAAGGCCTGAAATGGGCCAATCCTTTTACCATAGCATAGGCATGTTTCTCCATGGGCTTGTATTTGAGCTCAGATCCCTGCAAGGACCTGCTCATATATGCAATTGGCTGCTCATGCCCATCTGTGTTTTCTGCAATAAAACACAAGCAATAGTCTGATCAGATGCAAAAGAAAATATCTGAAAAATCACGTGCATAATCAGGACTAGCTAAAGTAGGAGAGTGAGAAAGAGCTTGTTTGATGCTCTCGAAAGCTTGTTTCCCTTCCTCTCTCCAAACCATGTCATGCCCCTTCTTCATCATATCTATGATGGGCTTTACGATCTCTGCAAAGTTGGGGGTAAATCTGCGCACGAAGTTCACTCACCCAAGAAAAGATTGAATACCCTTTATAGTACTAGGCAAAGGAACTTCCTGTATGCCACTGACCCTTTCAGGATCGATTCGCACTCCCTCTTTTGACACAATGTGGCCCAACATTTTGGCCTCGAACATACCCATGAAGGACTTCTTGGGGTTGAGTGAAATGCCCAACTTTCGGCACCTGTCAAAAGTAGCACGCAAATGAGAGATATGATCAGACCTCTTTTTAGAATACACAGTTATATCGTCTCGATAAGCAACTATGAATTTAAATAAAAAATCTTTAAATGCATGATCCATAGCTCGTTGGAATGTTGCACCAGTATTTATCGGGCGAAAAGGCATCCTGATGTAAGAGTAAGTGCCCTAAGGAGTAACAAAAGCGATTTTGTGGCGATCCTTCATGGCCACTGCAACCTGGTTGTAACCTGAAAATCCATCAAGCGTGGACATCATCTCTGAGCCTGTAACTGTCTGCAGTATGTGGTCCATGTTGGCCAAAGGATAGTTGTCTTTTAAGCATGCCCTATTCAGGTCCTTAAATCAATGCTCTAATATCCCTGTTCTTCTTCCTCACTGCTACAATGTTTGACACCCATTCAGAATACCTGATCTGCTCAATGATTTTTGCTTCATATAGCTTTTGTAGCTCCTTCTGAATGGTCGGGGTAACTTTGGGGTTTATGAATCTAAGTCTTTGTCTGAATGGTTTGGCATCTGCTCGGAGAGGGATCTCATGGTTAAGGACGTTCTGGTCAAAAGTTTTCAACTTGTCATACGACCAAGCGAATACATACTTGTACTCATGGACCAAACTGATGATCTCTTTTCGTTCTTTCTTTATGCATGCTTTACCTATCTTGATGTAGCGAGGAGACTCTTCAAAACCCACGTTTATGTCATCAACCCGCGAGGAAACATCAGCTTTATCAGTTTTCTTTATTTTATTCAAAAAACTATCTGATCTATCAAAAATATTCTCAAGAGGAACTAAACCAACAGGTATCTGATTAGATCTCAACTGAATCAACGGAATCTCCTTCCCATCCTGCACCTCATCAATCAAACAATCAGAAAAGTCTTTCTCACAATGCATAAAATTTAAAATTTGCTCTTCATCATCAAAGACTTGCATAGCAGTAATGTTATCAAGAACATGCGGGCGAAAAGATAACTCAACTAGATGTCGGATGTAGGGATTAGCAAGAGTGGGGTCAAACAAAGTGGATGACCTGGCAAGGGAATCAGCCTCCCTATTTATCTCTCTATCAATATGAGAAATATTAAATGCATCAAATAACTCAATCTCATCCCATACCACGTTCCTGTACCTTCTCATGCACGGATGTTTCGCTTCGCATTCCTTGCGTACCTGTTTCACAATAAGCTCAAAATCTCCCTCAACTATGAGGGATTTCACCCCCACTTTTCTCGCTTTCTTCAAACCTAGCAAAAGAGCCTCATACTCGGCCATATTGTTAGTGTATGGAAACTCTAAGCGATAAGAGAATGGATAAATCATACCATTAGGTGCAGTGAAAAATATACATGAGCCAACCGCAATGTAAGAACTAGAACCATCAAACTACATGAGTCATACTTGATTGGGCTTGTACTCTGGGATAGCAGGAATAGGGGGATCTACATCATCCGTAAGCATGTAGTTACCTAGATCCCCCTCCTCAACCTCGGGTTCCTTGATGTTAGGATACATAAGGTCATTGTCTCCAATCTTTGGGTCCTCCACATTGTGGAGCATCTTCTATTCTCTGAAGACACGGATCTTTATGTTGTCCTTCACCGAGATGTCAACATAAGTCAAATCCATTTGCAAGGTTCCCCCCACATCTGCGCACCATTTACAAGACAAAAGCATCCCCCACTGAGTAGGGCAGTCAATGATCACCACATACATAACCATGCGCCTCTGTGGACATGCAAGCAAGAAAAATTGTAAGTCTTTGATAATACCAAGGCATTCAACTTCTCTAGCATCCATAGCTTTAACATTTCTATAAGGCCTAGTAATCTGCAAGCCTAACTTATTCATTACTTCTAATGTCATAATGTTAGTTGAAGCCCCTGAATCAAGCATGCAAATCCCTCAAAATTAAACCATTAATCTGTAATGACATGAAAAAAGGCATGTGGTTTTTCTCTCGCTTGCTTGTCCCTAGGAAGATTTCAGGAATCTCATCATTGAGATTCGCTTCATCCACAGGACAACCCATAAATTTTGAAATGGATTGCTAACAAGAAGGGTTCTTTGCCAACTCTTTGAGGGGGATAGGGATCTTTACCTTGGTTAATTCGGCCTCAATAGAGAAAACTGCAAAATCAGCAGTATGAGCAGCAATATTACCTTGGGAAGCTGGCTGATTTGGAGCAGATTTACCTTGGACAGCTTGTTGATTTGTGGTTGTACCGCTACTAGAAACATTCTTTGTTGGCTTCCCACTTCTATTTTGGTCAAAGAAAGAGGGGACATTTCGCTTGGTACCTTGTGGAGTTGGTAAGAGAGAATTTTTGGCTTGATTTGTTTGTTGGTTTGATGAGGAAGGCTCCCTGGAAGTCTAGGGATATTTGGCTTTGTTCCTTCTGACGTACTGTCTTTGGAGTTCTTCTAACCTAGCCATGCGCACCTCCTTAGCTCTTTGGATTTCCTCTCTCCTAACAAGCCATGCAACAGGTGAATCTAAAGTGAACCTGGCCTCCTAGTGAAGGGAAGAATCGATCTGAAAGACACCTCTGTCGTGAGACTGGACTTTTAATGAGGATGCATAGGTGTGCTCTCGAGGGTCCTCCAACTCTTCATGGAGCTCTCCCGTCATGTTGACCATGTGGTCCTCATGACTATCTGACCCTAGGAAGACATGCGCATATTGGGCAAAAAGCTAGCAAGTATCCTCAGGGTGAGGCATGTCACAAGCTCTACAGTAAGGGCTTGAGAAAAGTGAGTTTTTCCCTACAAAGTTCGCTCCTGGAGTTGGATTGGGATTTTTAGGGTTTTCAAAATTCCTATGGGCCTGAAAGTTTCTCCTCTACTGATTGAAATTCCTTTGGGATGAAGCAGGTGGATGGGAGGGTTTATCTTGGACATTAAGCTTCTGGACAAGGTCTTGCAGCAGGCTCACAACTTGGGGATTGTTGGATAAGTCATCCTCCTCTTTCTTGGGTTCTTTCTTGAGTTCTAGAGGAGGTTGGGCAAGAGGTGGAGAAGGGGTCTGAGATGCTTTTTGGCCTTGTGGATCTAGCAACTCTTGCAATGAAACCTTGGCCTGATTTGCAGTGAAAAAATGCTTCACCATCTTGAGGGCTTCCAGATCATGCAGTTCCTTATGTTTCAAGAAAACACCAAATAATCCATCAAACTGTTCAATATAAAAGATTAAAGCACCAGCAGGATTAGGTCTAACAGTATGTGGAATCTTATAATATGCTTTCATAAAACGTGAATTAAATTCTTCCATGGATTCGTTTTCATCTTTCTTAATCAAGGAAAAATATTTAAGGAGAAAAGCATTGTCCTGTTTGTGAGATCATTTGTCCATGAATATGTCATGAAAAGTAGTCCAACCATCAATATTGTTTGTTGCAAGCGCTTTGTACCAATCTCTTGCATCCAAAGTCAATGACTGTGCAAAAAGCCTCGTGGCGACATCTTCTTCAGTCATGCCTATGTTTTCCAGATACTCCAAGAAAGCTTTGATGTGTGATTCTGCAGTGGTGGCGTTGTTCCCAGCGAACTTAGGCATGTATTTGCCATAATTCCCAGCAGGCAAAGCATTCAAAGGATTTGCTACATTGACCAAATTCAAGGGCGCATACAGGTTGAGCGTGAAGGCAACCCTAGGTTGGTTTACTCCTGCCATCGGGAAACTGGTAAGAGCAAAGGGTTGGGTAAGAGGAATTAGGGTTTGTGTAAATGATGAAGATGGGGAAAGATGTGAATCTGCAACAAGAATCTGTGGGGTTGGGTTTAAACGGGTTGATCTGCGTAAGGTCCTCAGCGGAGTCGCTTTAGATCTGCATGGAGTCGCTAGGTGAACTAAACTCACCAAAATGTCGTCTACTAGGGCTTAGAACTCAATCCCCGGCAACGGTGCCAATTTGTTAAAGCTAAATCCGACACCCTAGGCTTTAGGTCGGTTGTAGATTGAGGGAATCAAACTAGGCTTAATTTAGGGGTGGATCCTACGGTCACAAATGATGTCACCCCTCTCATTTTGGGCTAGTGTGTGCCAACCACAGGGAGGCTACCCTAGGGCATGCTGCTTGATGGATGAGATTTGACCTGCAAAACACAAATCAAACAAGCACAAGATGGTTTTGGGATGAGGATTAGATAACCTCACCCAAAACTTGCATAAAAATTGATTTTAGATGAATTTTGGTGGAAAACCCTCAGCAGAGCGAACCATTAGAATGCAAAAGACGGAAAATCAAGAAAGAAGAGCGCTTCAAAGGTGCGAAATCGACCCCCAGTGAAGGATGAGCTTCAAACACCTCCAATTAATTAGAAATGCAATGCAACAACAAGAATCTAGGTCAAAATCAACACATAAGACTCTTTATTCATGTCAAATCATAGGAATGGCTCCATCACAGAGAAAAGCCAAGAGCTGTTACAATGATCTCCAAGAAACTGAGAATCCGAAGCTAGAATGAGAGATAGAATAGAATGAGAGAGTAGTAATGCTCCTGCAATAGAGTGATCAACCTGTCAACTGTGGAAGAATGTTGCATATATAGCTAAATGCATGAAGAATTCGCCTTGATGTTTCCAAACTGGGCAAAAAGCTAGCCAAAATTCCTCGCCCAAGTGTGAATCTGTCCACCTGCCATGTGTCACTGCATGAATGCCTGCTAAAATTGGTTGAGCGAACCTTTCCCAAGCCATCTGGTCAAATCTGAGGGTTATCTGGAGAAGAATGGAGGTCAAATGGGTCAAAACTGGTTAGGTATGAGGAAGTTATGGCCAAAAAGGTAGGAAGGGCGAACCTCATGGAGAGAAATAGGTCGCCTAGGTTAAGGGAAAGAGGGAAAGTTAGGCCGCATGAGTGAAAGAGGGGAAGGAAAAGGGAAAAAGGAAAAAGTGGAAAACTAAAAGCAAAAGCGAAAGCAGGGAAAGGGGAAAGCTGGGAAAGGGAAAAAGATAAAAACTAAAACGTAAAACCTAAAAGCAGACAACTCGCCCAGTTTGACTTTGACTTGCTTTAGGACACTTTATGACTTTGGGAAACTTCTTTGCTTTGTCCAGTTTTTATTTAGCAAGTGTTGGGCTACTTAGTGGGCCCAGTTTTAGGAGGAAAAGAGCCCAGATTTAAGCATGTGGACTCCACATGGGTCGCCACCTCACCCTGCCACATCATCACCTGTG
Source organism: Picea sitchensis (assembly GCA_010110895.2). NCBI lineage: Eukaryota > Viridiplantae > Streptophyta > Pinopsida > Pinales > Pinaceae > Picea > Picea sitchensis. The sequence continues at coordinate 120,690 of SNQJ01S0001614.1, forward strand.
CCACCTCACCACCAAAAAGCAAAGTAGTCCAAATACCATCAAGTTTATACTCATTGGAAGCAGAATTGGACAAGGAGTAAGAATATGCTGTCAAATAACTGATGTGAGGGGTCAATAAAATCCTCATGGACAAGAAGTGTCCCATAATGCTGCAAATCTCTCATACTCAAACCTGGAACTGAAACCTCATCCTATAATAACTCGGAAATCACTGAAACAAGCTCTGAACTCAACTCATGTAAGAAACCATCCTCTAACTGACCAGAACAAGAATCAATGTGCCTGGAAAACCTCTGACTGATGGTCCTGTGCTATCAGGAATAACCTCTGAATGCCAGCCTGAAAGGATAGATTGGCCTTTTGACCATCCAAATCTCAAGGGTGAGATTTTGGGGTCAACATAACAGGAGAAGAAACTGGAGATGAGGTGGAAGCCAAGGTTAATCTGTCCCTGAGTCGGTACAACATCTGTGCTGCTGTCAGGAAGCTCCAGTACTCCTCACAGCCCCATACCTGGCCTGAATTGGAGGTCGGGTGAAGCATGTTCAGGATGTAAGGCACAAAATGGGATTGGCGGATGCAGCAGGGAAAACAACGGAGAAAAATACAGAAAGTGATCTTCTCTGTAAGAGCTTATCAGTGAAAGCCTGAAAGGTGATTTGGATGTTAGAAAAATTATATCTGTTACTAGTGTGCTTTCTGGCATTAGGCTCAAACCCAGGTAATTTACATCTATTTTCACAATAACGACGGTCTTGATGACTGCATTATGTATGACATAAAAATTTATATTTACTATATATGAATATCTGTAACATATCCTGAAAGAGTTTCTGAATGCAGGAATTCACAAGCTGCACTTGTATGAAAATTATATCAAATTTTCAACCATCTCAAGTATCTATTTGTCATATACATCTCAATCTGTGAAGCGAATATTATTATAGAAGAATGTACGTTATTCTAATTTGAAATCTTTCATGCATCCTTTCTTCTGTTTATTTTTATCCTAAGTTACCAGGATTCAAATCCGGATCTGGATAATTAGTTATTACATTACATTAGTTAAGTGGCTATAAACTTTACTTTTAATATGTAAGTGATTTATAAAGTTTACTTTTAATTAGAATATGTAAGTGGCCGTAGTTTATAAACTTTACCTTTAATATATTTCAGAACATATGCATTAAAGTTTATTAGCAGTCAACTGTTGATAAAACCCCTTGATGACCATATAATCCATTTATTATCGTGTAACTCGAGAGAATCCATTATCGCATCCACTGATTTTTCCCATTCTTGACAGTTTGGATTACACAGTGCTGATGTTGACATTTTGGCATTGTCACAGACAGATCATAGGCAGATCCCAGCAGATCCAGATCCAATCCGGGGATCCACGGATCCATCCCCCAAGCCTGACCGACCAGGTAAAATAATTTTTATCTAACAAATAGAGAGGTATGGAGAGGTATTTATGTCGTAGAAACAATTCCAAGATGCATAGACTTTAGGCATATCCGACTTGGCAATGGGCATTTTTTAAGGAGGCAAGAGAAGTAGTAAATTGAAGTTTTAGAAAAGATGAATGCATCTACCAAACACTCAGAAGTGGATCAAACAATCTGTTGTTTATTATATTCCAGCATCACAGAAAGGAACCTAGCTACATTTGCAATAATAGTTCAGATTATGCATTCATAAACACCAGCATAGTTACAATGAAAGAATGGACTAGATTGGCTTCCCTGCATATGAACAACAATAAGTATAAATCTATCAAATAACTGTCCACACAAACTTGAAGAGATTATTCCTAATCAAACTGAAGTGAATAACTTACTTTCTAAGTAGAAATACTCATAATAGCAATAGAGACTCAAGGAACACTACCTTTGATTCACCACTTTGTTTTAGCTTATCAGCATACTTGGACACACTCTGTAAGAAAACCATGTGCTTGATGGTGCGTTCAAGTAAAGCATCAATACTGCACTGAGGTATTGATTAAAAAAACTTATATTAGTAAGGCACCTAATTCTCCATGTTCCTCTTTTGAGACCCCATCCACTTTTTGAACTTAAAAATTTGTACAGTAATGGTCCCAATGAGGAAAAGAAAATGAAACCAAGTAAATCAGACAACCAGAAAATGTCAACAGTTACCTTGGATCCATTTGGGACAATGTCCCGTAGCTCTTTTACACGATCTTGTATCTGCTGCCGATCTTTTGGCCTTGGCCTAGAACTTTCACCAGGCCTAGACCTCTTTCTATTTACTTTGATAGGTTCTTCAAGCTTTTTCCTTTGTGGAAGTCCTCGGTTCTGACACCGAACCTCACTAACCAATGATTTTAGCTGTGCACATGTAGAAGATTCATTTGAAGATTTTTTCAGACCTACATCATCATGTACTTCTGAAGAAAAATTTGAGTTCTGATCATTTTCTAAATCTGCATATTCTCTAGGCGGGGAAATGTTCAAAACCGACTGTTTTTGGTCACAGACACTTAACTGTCCTGCTGAGATAGAGTCGGTCATAACTGAGGCACAAGGAAGAGAGTTCGAGTTTGTTATTTTTGAACATACAGTTCTACAGGATATATTGTCAACTGTGCCCCGGTTAGGCGCTGGGCACACATTAGCAACTATGGCATCTAAAAGATCTTCAGACTTGGTCTCAGAGAAAAACCACCCTTCAGGTGCATTAACTACAGATACATCTGAACTCTGAGACACATCCAACTCAGAATGGTAATCTGACCTATGAGAGATTCCAAAATTTCCTGTCCCCAAATTTGAACTGCATACATCTTGTCCATGAAATAACATTTCATTCCACATGCCCTTGTCTGTTCCCTTTTTGAAAGATGGCCCCAATGCTTCAAGTAGCTCAGCACCTGATGGTACATGCATGAATGCATGTGCATTGTCATCTATTTCTTTAGAGGGCCAATTGCTGCAGTTATCAGAGTCACCATTACCACCAGGCTTATCACAATCTGCTGGAATGGCAGAAATCTTGCCAAAGCCAGGCAGGAAACTTTCTGAACATTTTTTGTCAGTGTTCAACCTATGAACACTGTTAGTCTGAATTAGCCCAGGCAAATCCGATAAGAACCCTTTATGCCAAGGTTGGTAATTTATTCCAAGCATGGATCGGTGATTTATTCCAAGTGTGTTAGACATTGAAAGCCCATCATGCCCAAGAGAAGGCACAAGACTGTTACCTATACCATGTAGCGGTTTTGTTTCAGTGTGATCAGCTGTAAGACTCCATGATGCATCAGAGGACTCTCTAAGATCACAGGCAGATGTTCTGATATTTGCAGAACATGACAAAACATTGTAGGAAATATTCCCTGCATCTGCCATTGGCACATGCATGGGGGTTGTCTCCATCTCTGTTTTATTGGTGTTGCATGTACCTAAGCTTGAAGGTGATGAACAGTATCCAGAATGACCAGCATGACCTTGAAATATTGGAATGGGGGGTTGCACATCCATTTGTTTCAAGTCCGTCAACTGAGATCTGCCTGAATTGAACAAGGAAGATTCTAGGAGCCCATCAGCCCCAACTGATATCATAAAATTGTCCTGGCACAAATTTCCAACATTAGCAATTTCATCACTTCCAAGTAAAGGGTTCAAGATGCATTCTTCTTGACAATCCGATGCCATGTTCCCTTGAAACTGCAGTTTCTCCATCAATGTCTTACCTGAACCACTGAATAATGGCTGCTGAGTATCATGTTTGCTTGCAACTGACAAAGACCTGTTTGCTTGCAACTGCCTTTTAAAAGGGTATGCCTCCTTGGAAGCTGAGTGCAAAATTCTTTTCTCACCCATTTCAGTTCCTCTTGCATTGGTAATATGAGTTAAAATGTTGTTTAGATTCACCCTATTCTTCATTTCAACTGAAGAGTCAAAACTTCTCATAGAAGGCAAAGGCAGGGTTTGAGCAGGCAAGCTCTTATTCTTTTCCAGTAGATCTACAGGACTTACAAATCGGTCTAGAACACCCAAGCTTGGGAATTTTGTGGTGACCTGATTAGATTGTTTTTGAAAGGAAGTTGCCTTTATTGCACCCGATGAGGCTAGATTTCCAGGTGAAGTTATCGAGATAGGCATCATTGGAAAAATGGGCGCTTGAATCTTCCCACTCACAGCATCCTGGATACCATCAGGGAGAAATGCTCCTGGAACATTCTGAAGTGTACCAAACAATTTTTTTACATGGTGTACAAACTCCAAATTCTCCATGATCTGCATGTGAACAACAACAATTGCAAATCAATCCTCAACCCATTAGCCAAAAACATAAAATTACTTACAACAGAAATCTGGAAACAGATTTCATAGGGCTTAAAACTAGAAACAGTATTCTTTAACAAGAAACCTTATCTATCCACCTATCATACTAAAACGGTTTTGAGAATTGGCATAAGACTACTTGACCTGACCTTGTCCCTTCTCCCACAAACAAGGCCGTGACCTTAAAATTAAATTATTATTATTTTATATAGGACTAGCTGTAAAATAAAATATCAGCCTAAAAGCTTAGCCATGTATAGAATTGTTTTTCCTTAATTGAATATAAATTATGCTAATACAAACAGCTTGTCTATAATGTGAAGCTACAGATCATACATCATTGCTCTTGTAACTACAAATAGTAAAACATTCAGAGACTTCTGAGTTCAGATAAACAATAGTGGTGTCCGGCCTGACCTGCTGCAGGTCTACAAAGAGGCCATCCAGAAGCAATCATTGAGGAAACACATCAACAAATGAGTCCATGACTGATCAGATTTATTCTTAAACCTAGTGACCAGAGCTCATCACTAGCTAGAGGCCTATCACACTGCTTAATTTCTACAGTAAGATCTTCGCTTAAAGCTTTGCACTGTGTATCAAACATATTTTGCCTAATATTGTGCAGCCAGAGCAGACAAGCTTAATCAGAAGCCATTTCATATTTAACATTGTGACTGCTGTGTGGGAAGGAATGGAATGGGCCTGTTGCCTTGGCCTCGACACCCTATTCATCGAGATACACTTCGAGAAGGCCTACAACAGCGTTGAGTGGCCCTTCATTTTGGCCATGCTCAAGGCTCTTAGGTTTGGTCAGTTCTTCCTCAAGGATGTTGGTCAATTCTTGCAGAGGCCTCAGCCTCTGTACAAAGAAGCCATCCAGAAGCAATCTTTGAGGAAACACATTAACAAAGGACTGATCAGATTTATTCGTAAGCCTAGTCATCCAGAGCTCATAACAAGCTGGAGGCCTATCACACTGCTTAAGGTCTTCTAAATGATCTTGGGTCAAAAGCTTTAGCACTGCATATAAAATATATTTTGCCTACACTTGTGCAGCCAGAGCAGAAGGGCTTGATCAGAGGCCTCTTCAAATTAGACATCATGATTGCTGTGCAGGAAGGAATGGAAGGGCGTGTTGCCTTGGCATAAAAGCCCTGTTCATCAAGATAGACTTCGAGAAGACTTTTTAAAATCAGAATCGACCAAGGGTCAAACCAGACTTGGATCAAAATCAGCTGACAACTCAGTTTATGAACCAGTTTACTAAAACAATACATAAAATATGACAATTTTAATAAAATTATTATATATTCTAGTACATAATGTAAATCCAAACCATTAAAGACCAAATATGCGAAGTATACTCGTGTATATACCATATAAGGGTGAAATAGAGCAAAATGGCATCAGCTGTAATACATATCCAAAACAAAATAAATAAACAGGAAGGCTCTAAATAGCCTCTTGAGTCCAGAACATGGCATGCTACAAGCTATACTATATATCAATGATCAACATGATCAATCATCAAACTCATCCCCAAACCGGATTTGGATGCCAAATCCACTGCAAACAGCCCACAAAGAATGCCAACACAAACTCCTAGCTCACTTTGAATCACAACTCTTCAACTCAGCTCCACAAACTCCAAATGCTCACAAATGCTCAATGAGAGAGGTGTAAAGAAAATAGTGAGGGGAGGTCCTCATGTAAGATTGTTTTAGGGTTTGGTGGTGGGGGGACGGAGGGGAAGGGACCTATTCCTACCCCCCATCCATAAAAGTATGAGGAAACCAAAATCCCCTTGTGGTGGTGGGGGGGTAGTAGATCCAAATCCATTCTTTTATGTTCTTTTTTACTCAGGTTATCTCATTTCTCCAAATCTGTATGGAAATCAGAACTGGTTGAAACCAAGCAAGAGTCAAGTGGTCTATTGGTGTTTTTTTGTGCTTTTCTTATAAAAAAAAGATGTGGGCTTATAGGTGACATGTTTGCAACGAAACACGTTGAACCAGTTGATTTAGTATGGGATCGACCACCCAACCAATTCAAATGCCAAGTCACCTCCTGGAGGCACCAAATTGGTAGAATTGGCCAACTCCAAGTACGAATCGGTCACTTTTTAAATCATTGTCAAGTCTCTTGGATTTGGTTTGTTCTTCCTAAAGGTTGTTGAAACTTTGGTCACAGAGGCCTTAACCTATGTACAAAGAAGCCAACCAAAAGCAATCATTATAGATTTATTCATAAGCCTAGTGACCCGGAGCTCACACTAGTTGGAGGCCTATCGCATTGCTTAATGTCTCTTATAAGATCTTGGCACTGCGTATCAAACAATTTTTTCCTAAAATTGTGTCGCCATAGCAAGCAAGCTTAATCGGGCACCGCTTCATATTGGGCAACATGACTGTTGTGTGGGAAGGAATGGAATAGGCATGTTTCCTTAGCCTTGGCCCTTGACACCCCTATTCATCAAGATAGACTTCGAAAATGCTTCTGACAAGGTTGAATGGTCCTTCATTTTGTCCATGTTGAAGGCTCTTGGGTTTGGTCAATTCTTCCTAAAGGCTATTGAAACTTTGTTTGCAGAGGCCTCGGGTTGTGTACAAAGAAGCCATTCAAGAGCAATCAATGTGCAAACACATCAACAAACAACTAATGAGATTTCTTCCGAGCCTAGTGACTTGGAGCTCATCACTAGCCGCAGGTTTATCACATTGCTTGACATCTCCTATAATATCTTGGCTTAAAGCTTTGGCACTACTTTTGAAACATATTTTTCCTAAACTTGCACCACCAAATCTAACATGCTTAATCAACGTTGCTTCATATTGGACATCATCATTGTTGTGTGGGAAGGGATGGATTGGGCATGTTGCTTTGTCCTTGACACCCCTATTCAACAAGATATACTTCGAGAAGTCCTATGAAAAGGTTGAATGGTCCTTCATTTTGGCCAATGCTCAAGGCTCTTGGATTTGGTCAACCCTTCCTAAAGGTTGTTGAAACTTTGTTTGCAGAGACCTCAACCTTTATAAAACTAGGCCATCCAAAAGCAATCAATGGGGTAACACATCAACAAAGGATTGGTCAAATTTTTTTTCTAAGCCTAGTGGCCTAAAGCTCATCACTAGCTAGAGGTTGATCACATTGCTTAATGTCTTATATAATATCTTGGCTTATAGCTTTGGCACTATTTATCAAACAGATTTTTCCTAAACTTGTGCCACCAGAGCTAATGGGCTTTAATCAAAGCCGCTTCATACTGGACATTGTGATTATTGCATGGGAATGAATGGAATGGTCCAGTTGCCTTGGACTCGACACCCTATTCATCAAGATAGACTTTAAAGTAGAGGAAGAAGGCAACACTATAGTTGTTTGAACCAGGGCACAATGTCTATTTAATCCATAGTAAGTTAGTTTCATGTATTTGCAATGTTATTCCTTAGAATAATAATAAGACCAAAGCACGATCCTTTATTTATGGCTGGAGTTTTTCCCACACGAGTTTCTCTAGGGTAGATCGTGCATTCATGGTGTTTGGTGTCAATTTCCTTGCTCCTCTTTGTCGATGACTTGATCATGTTAGCCTCCACACTTGAGGGCTCACAATAACAGATTGATGCCCTAGATAGTTTTTGTGACCTTTGACAATTGACGATCAATTTAGGTAAAACCAAGGTTATGATCTTCAATGCATCGAAGAGATTTCTCGCCACCTTGCATTTCTTCCGAGGGGAGGAGATTGAAATCACGACATACACCTACCATGGGGTCCACTTAGTGAGGCCTCGTTTTGGCATGCACCAGGTCCTCCAGCCCTGGTTCAAAAAGGGGTACAACTCCTTCGACCTCCTCGAGCAATAGTGCTTCCAGAACTAGTTTCAAGACATCTTGTCCAAGCTTCATCCCCTAGAGACGATTATCAAACCTACAATTTTATATGGTTCAGAGATTTGGGGACTGAGTTAGCTACATACCAACCAGGAACGGACTGAGAGCTTCCAAACTCTTCTTCTCAGGCACATCATCCAATGCAAATATACAGTCCCCCAACCCATTGTTCATGTAGAGTTTGGCATCCACCTTTTTCGCTTCAAGGTCATCTTCCATCTTGTCTCCTCCCTACATAGAGTTCGAGCCTTTGGAAACTTTGCCTCCGAGAGAGCAAGATACCACTACCTAGCACTTTGCTCCTTTGAGGCCATGGCCTCACCCGACTCCACAAGGCATACATGGGATTGGTACTCAAAGGCTCCTCGATTTCTCCAATTGTTGACCATCTTCCCAAAGCAACTACCCCCTTCAAATACTCGTTAGGCACACCAGGACACCTCATCCTGACTAAACAAGAACTAAATCGAGTCATCAAAGAGGACATCTACAAATTGTACATCCAGGCTACTTGGTCCGCACCCCAAAGAACCTTTGCTCGAAAATGGCTTTCTATCGAGAGCACTTATTAGAGTTAAGGGAGGGCCTCATTGTTCGTCCCTCGTACACAAATAGACATTGGATGCACTCGCTCAGGATCCCCCTAGGTCAGTTTCAGGTAGGGTCTCACAAACTTCAAATTGAGACCAACCATCATATCCCACAAACAAACAGGATCCGCTAGTCACTTACAAGAGTTGGAAACAGACATGCATCTTATTAGATATCATTTTGGGGATTACCTGCGTAGAGTAAGTCATTAATCTACGACCCATATCCATGAGTATTAGTCGCAACTTAACAATAATTCTCATGATTTGAAAGTCCACTTAGCACTCATTGCATCGGGTGATGCTCACAAGGGTGAAGAAGTGGGATTGAAACCAGCAAAGTGAATCGCATAGCATCAATCATCACTTCCAGGACTTGCACCCAGTAACCAGGACTTCCGAGGTGGTCACCCATCCCAAGATGCCTCTGGCTCAAGCGTGCTTAACTGTGGAGTTTTCCCCACAATCAAGCCCACTTAGCTTGCTACCCCATTTGCATAACGCTTTGTTTTCGAGCTTTAGCGAGTATTGTGAACTATCAGTTAGAGCTCCTTCACTCTTATTATTTAAGCATAGGGCTTCCATAGTGCAACATGTTAGAATCATTTTGGGATTAAGCTGCGTAGGTAAAGTGAGCCTATATTACTCTAGCGGTTCGTCGAAATGATGTCACAATATGTTATGAAACTCCCTCATAAATAATGAAGTGAAAATGTAGATGATTCTATCGTTAAGTGAACGATCAATGGCTCTCGGTGTCCGCTGAAATCAGACGAACGAAATCTGAAATGATGACCATTACCGCCACTTCTTCTGCGAATGAAAACAAAACATATAATTGATGATCAAATTAAACCTTATCGGATAATAGATCATAGATGTGACTTAAATATAATTTCTGCCATTTTTGGTACTAACTAAAAATAACAATCTATTTTGCGTAGAGTAAGTCATTAATATATGGGTTCACTTACTCTACGCAGTTAATCCCCAAAATGATATCTAATATGTTGCACTATGGAAGCCCCTCTATGCTTAAATAATAAGAGTGAAGGGAGCTCTAACTAGATAGTTCACAAGGCACAATACTTGCTAAGGTTTTGCAAATGGGATAGCAAGCTAAGTGGGCTTGATTGTGGGGAAAACTCCACAGTTAAGCACGCTTGAGCCAGAGGCATCTTGGGATGGGTGACCACCTGGGAAGTCCTGGTTACGGGGTGCAAGTCCTGGAAGTGATGATTGATGCTATGCGATTCACTTTGCTAGTTTCAATACCACTTCTTCACCCCTGTGAGCATTACCCGATGCAATGAGTGCTAAGTGGACTTTTCAAATTATGAGAATTATTGGTCAGTTGCGACTAGCACTCATGGATATGGGTCATAGATTAATGACTTAATTGCATGTGAAATTTCATGCACATATGTCTATTTTTGGTACTAACTAAAAATAACAATCTATTTTTTGCTATTACTATAACTAGAAAGTGGTTGGGATTCCTTCAATTCAACATTGGACGAGACTTGTTATTTTCGGCAATGTCTATTTTTAGGTGATTGTATTTTTAGTGAGTCTCATTATTGTGTGTATGAGGACATTTTGAGGACTTGTTACTTTTAGTAGTCATTACGCCGAAGGCGTTCTTTTAAGGGGCAATTCCCCTCAACTCTTCGTCGTTTGTCAATAGTAAATACCCAACCGGCCACGTGTTCCTTCTATCTACCACGTGTGATTTGTTGATTTGCTGCAGAGTTTCCGCTCACCGCCCTAGTCCTTCTCCCTGCCTTCCCCCATACGCTGCTTCACCGCCTCAGTCCTTGTCCCTGCCTTCACCCATAAACTATAGTAGGGTTTTAGCAGGATCACGTGAGAAGAAACGTGTAAAGAGTAGCCTTGTGCATGAGAAGAAATATGTATAGAGCAGTCCTATGAAGTGGTTTGCATCTGTGGATCCATCTCAGCATGCTTTCTTTTGGTATGGTTTCGTGAATTTGTTTGCATATTTACCAGTTATCCTAATATTCGTTTACATTTTTTAGGATCTGCCTCAAGGTCGAGAGGCTTGGCGTCAATGTCGTCATCATGGGGAGCAAGGAAGCAAGGGCCTCCAAGAGGAATTGCAAGAGCAAGCTCGGGAGTGTCATCGATTACTTCGTTCACCATTGCATCTGCCCCGTTGTTGTTGTCAGGTACCCGAAGGAGCTCGAGGTTGTCCCTTCCCCTAATCATATTGTTGTTCTTCATGATGTGCCCGAAGAAGAGGAGGGCGTTCCCGAGGATCAAGATCAATCATCAGGTAAAACACCATCTGAGCCCACTTCTTGAATTTTTGTTTTTCTTTACCCCATCATCTTTTTTTTCTTCCAAACTGGTAATCCAAGAAAGACGTCTTTCCTACCTGCTTTATTTCCCTTTTGCTCTACCAAACTTGAAAAGCATTGTAATCCACTCTGCTTTGATTTAGTTCAATGTTCTTCCATAGAGTTTAGACTCGACCACTTTGCCTAGCCTGTCATTGGCACAACTTCTTTTTTCGAGAAAGGGGGATTGCCGCACTACATAGAGCATAATTCTTTGGGTTTAGTTGCCAGGTCTCTGGGGTAACTATTTAGCCAAAGTCACTTACGGTTTATACCAACAAAAGTTAAATTCGGTCCCCTATATACTTCGTATGCAAGACAGCCAAGCCAAGCCCCCAGCTCATTACAGCCAAATATCATCTTCAGTTCCAGATACATCCCTCAAAAGTTGAGCTTGACAGTAGGAAGCAATGGCAATCACAAGAGAACAATCTCAGTCAAAATCCGAACTCTATCTACCTTAACTTCACTTTCTTGACTGATTTTGATTGGCTTGTCTTCCTTCCTTTCAATTCCTTGAAGATTGTGTTTTTAATCTTCTAGACAGCCACAATGGGGAGGCAGGCCACCACTTGGTACTCCCCATCAAAGAAATATTGAACCCCATAATTATACTTCTCAATACAATAAGCACTTGGTGGAATAAGCACCTCTACAACTGCGATCAAGGGTAGGAAGTAAATAGTTATAATGGATAATAAATATTGAATTCCCTAATTCAATCTATTTTCCGATTTTTGTCTTTTCCTTTGTTTTTTTAATTTTCTAATCTTCATTTGGTTAACTTCTAATCTATTAGTTATTCTCTTAATGGTCATGGTAAATTAACGACGAGGCTTCCAATGGATAATATGTTCACACAGGTGGTTACGAATCTTAGCTGGGTGGTTTCAAATAGCAATGGAGGGTTTATATTATATTTTCAATGGCGATTTTGAGTTATACAATGATTTCGTAGGGTTTGGTGGATGTTTAAGTTTTTTAGATTTATGATAACTTAAATGAGTTGGGCATATAATTTAAAGATAATATCATTATGATTTTAAGTTTTTTTACTTAATACAATTTAAATAGAATAACATAGATTTATCTTAGTTTTATATTTATTAATTATTAAAAAAAGAAAAAAAAATTGATGTGTATATCTGTGTTATTTTAAAAATTGAAAATTATAATAAACTTATATTATTTAAGTTTTGACATTAATCAATGGCCATTAATTATTTTTCATTTATTCAATTAATTTTATTTTTTTGTTTTAATATTATTTGTATATGTACACAAATATCTTTAGTATACAAAATGTAAGAGTATGTTGCTTTTCTCTATGTAATGATCTTAAAAACAAAAGAATAAATATCACAAATCTCACCATATGTATTTTAAATTGCATTCACAACTTGTCCCATAAGATGGGCTCTCCACTAACCCCACTCTCTTAAATTCATTTGGATTCCAACTAATTTCCATATAGTAAAAGTTGGTGTCTCCATCCATACATTATATATATTTTAAAATTTCGTTTTTATGTTTTAACATGTTAACCAAAAAAAGTAACTTGCAGGATTTTAACAAAATATTATTTGGACTACCAGTTTTTCTTGAAAAGCTATTCCCTGTTATCATTGTTGTATTTAAAGTAAACCGAGATTTTTAAAAAGTATATGGCTCAATGACTCCATGCAAATTAAGGTTAGAGATTGGTACTGTTTATAAATTGAAAAAAAAAATCAGTTGTGTTAATTCGTCCATATTATAACTAAATTAAATAACAGCTCTTCTTAAATAAGAGTTCTTGTCTATCATGAATCAAATAATTAATTCTTTCATCTGAATTTTCTAAACCTGAGTAGCTATTTAAATGCAAGTATATGGAACGTAAGTTTAACTTTTCCCTATTGTAAACAATTCGTTAGATATATGTTATCATATATGTTATTTGAGTTCGACGTTATTCATCAGATCCATCTCTACAAGTGCGGGTCTTTGTTTGAATTTTATTTAAAATATTCTCGCTTAATTCATGTCAACATTTTCTTTCATTCTTGAAATTGTGGTGCAATGGCCTAATCATGTAACAAAAAATACCTCTTGACATACATTGAAATTTTCCACCACTTGAAAAGATTTCTACTAAGCCCTCACAAATGTTTTTGGATGTATACAGATCTATGTGAATATCATTGAAATTTAGTTTTTTGAAGAACCCACTCTGCAACATATCATTTAGCTCTTCCACGATTATAGTTTTCCTTTTGTGCATGTTGTAGTATAGGTTACGAAAAATAAATCCCTGCTCTCAAATGTTGGAGTATGGGAAATCAATGTGGTTAGATTTGTGGGAATTATCATGGCAAACAAGCAAGTGATGTCTGATAAAGAATATAACTTTATATTCGGTGAGAAATTTTATATTAATTTCAATTAAAATGTACTTCTATAACTTCCAATAATATTCGTTAATGGGATAATATGATGCTCTCCAAACTCATCATTGGATGCTTTATTATTAGTCTTTGTTATTTTTCAGATTATATTTCCTTTCTATAACATTTCTTCTCATGTTAGCTTCATACTTATATAACCCAAATAGAAGAGACAAGAAACCATTCAATTGTTCATGTCTGGAATATTCTAAATGAAATTGTGTGGATATATGGATTACAATGAGAAATCATACAAAGAATAGTCAATGGATTTGGTGCTTCAATAGTCATTTCAACTTGATGTTTTTTCCTCATCCTTCCATGGGTGAATTTCATACATACTTTGGATGAAACTCCATTCTTGCAAACTTGTCATTGGGAGAGAATGAGTCATTATTATTGCAAATTGTTGAAGCCGTGACTCTCTCGTGCACTTTGGACAATGGACCTCATTTGAATTAGTGGTTTCCAACCTCTATTTGAATTGTACCAGTGACCCATGAAAATGCCATGACACACAATGACGCTCTATTTCCTCCTACCCCAATAGTCCTTGGAAGATTCTCTTTATATGTCACCATTGTATTGTTCTTGAAACACCAATTACGAGCATATCGAGACCTCTTGTATCACATCCTTCCATGATATGTGCATTCACATTTATCCAACGATAAGACCTTTTGAAGTATTCATTTTCATCAAAAAAACAAATCCCTCTATCTTTGAACAACAAAACCACCCTGCTTCATTTCAACGTTCCATTTCCCCTACTTCGAGGGTACCACCCTGCTTCATTTCAACGTTCAATTTCCCCTACTTCAAGGGTATTTATAATTTATTTCATTTTCTTAACAAATAATGATTCGATATCTGGGTAGCAAATAGTTTTAAATGATATCTAGAATTAAAAAATGTACAGATGTAACATCATTGGATTTTTTTAGAAAAATTATTACACCATTCACTTATCTATATTATCTTTATTTCATCATCTATTTTCTCACTAAATATGATGGTTATAAAAAATAGTTTTTTCGGCGTTGTCTTTCCCCTACTTCGGGGGTATGCTAGTTATTTTTTGCATGTGTTATCTATGGACATGACTATATCAAGCAATGAGATATTTGTTCTTGAAGATTCTACATCGGGAGGAACTATTTCCACATCAATGTTGTGCAACTGCATTAGGTATATACCAACATGGTTGACTTTATCTCAGATTTGGGTTTTATTTGCAACAGATGAGGAATGTTCCATTTGATGTTATCCCTGGTTCTTTTCAGTGATTAGACTTTTTCCAAGTTTGGCCAAGGAGGAGACATGGTATCTTATCCTTGTCCGCTTAGTCTTCAATTCTATTTTTAGTGTGGAGGGTGCTTTGAATGAGGGTGATTTTGGCATTTATTTCCGTCACTTATCCACTCCAAATTTAGCTAAGGAGAGTGCTCCACTAGAAGATATGTTTGACCTTATCTATTGGTGATCTTGCTTGAGGGCACATTAATTGAGGCTTATCCAATGATATTTTGGGCAAGATAGGACACTCTATGTGAAGTCAAACAAAGCGCTCCACACGTCACAATTTGTGAGGATGAAAGCACCCAAGATAGGTGCCTCCTTTGGGTTATTTTAGGATAATTTATGTGAATGTTTATCTCCTATGTAAGTCATGCATGGCATGATACATTTTAGGCAAGGTTTTATTTCAGAAGCAACTCACAAATAAGTCAAGCGTCAAGTATTAGAATGGGAGGAGGCAAAGGAATTATCCATAGATGTCTTCATTTTTCCATCCTTCTTCTTGTTTCTCTTCTCTTCTACTTTAGGCTTAGAATATTTGAGCTGCAAGCTCTTGTTGCTTGTATCTCTCATATTACTCCCATAGTCGATGTGAGGAGACAGAAAAATCTAAGTGTGATTCTTTGAATCCTCTCATATCCATAAGCGTGTGTGATATGGATCCAAGTTCTTCCGACTACGTACTCTCTACAACTCTGGATAATGATGATTGAACCAATTTTCTTTTGGCAACCATCTAAGCATATTGTGTGTGTAAGAATTCTACTTTGTAACTCTTGTCACTTGAAGATCTCGTTCTAAAGTTCTCAACTTGTAACATTTTTTCACCTTGCAAATTATCTTCTTTTACAAGATCAAGGCGCCAGTCAATAAAATTGATTAATTGAAGTGATTTTAAAGCTGAATTTTGTAGAATTTCATTGGTATTATAAGCACGAAGTTGCAGATTTGCAGGTAGCGCAATAGGTTTCAGCTTTCATGCTGACTTGAAGTTTTTACCATTCTGATTTGTCAATTTTGCTTGTTGTTCTGCAACTATTTTTGCAGAAACAAGGCGAAATTATTGAGGATATATGAGGTTTTGGGGTTGATTTGAAGAATCTATTCATAAATCTGAAGTTTATGTTCGCTAATTTGAAGAATTAGGTACCGATTTGAAGTAACAAGTTGCAGGTCAGCAAAGATTATTGTAGATTCGAACCTTTTTTCGTAAGAGCTCAAATCTTTTAACAAGACACCTCTCAGATTGGCATGAACCAATCTAGAAGGTGAGAAAGGGTGTGATTGGTGATAGGAATACACCCCCTAGATGGTTATCTGGACACCTTTGATTCATTCTTTTAGGGTATTTTTGAGTGATAACATGGCAATCTAGTGATCTTCATCGAAATCAATATAAGTCTTTGTGAAATCTGGATCAGATGGTCAGGGAGACCCAATCATCACAACTATGGTCTTGAGTGTTGAGCACAGTAAGAAGTGTTGTAACCAGTGGGCCACTGAGGCAATTCATTGCTTTATTATCTTCCCCTTCTTGTGCTTTATCACCAGATCGAATTGTTGCAGATAAGTCATCCAGTTCATGTCACATACATTCTCCAGCCTACCCTGTGTGCAAAAAATGAAGAGGCTTGTGATCTGAAGGAATGACAGTCTCTTTTCCAAAAATGTAGTGTCATTGTTGTTTTACTGCTTAAATAATGGCATAGAATTTTGTCATAGGTGGAGTACCTCTCCACAGTGTCACTAAATGTCTTTAAATGAAACACAACAAGATGTCCATGTTGAGTGAGCAATGCACCAAGCGCATAATTTGATGCATTGGTCCTCTATCTCAAAAGGGTGATGGATGTCAAGCATTGGCCAACACTAGCGTAGAGCATTGGTGCGCTTTGAGTTCTTCAAATGCACATTGTTACATCAGCATCCAATGTAATGTTGCCTTGGCACGCATGATCTGACTCAGCGGCCAAGGGATATGAGAAAAACAGAACACAAATCTTTGATAGAAAAACACAAGGCTAAGGAAATTTTGCAGCTCTATGTTGTTGCATGGGCAAGGTCAATGCTTGATGATGAAGCCCAAATACTGAATTTATGTTGTCTTGAAGGTACACTTACCCAAATTTGATTACAACTTGTGTCGGTGCAATGTGTCCAAGATATGCGCAACATGCTTCAAATATTCTTCCCATGTCTAGCTATAGATGAGAATGTCCTACGAATAGACAACGGCAAAGGAGACAGTGAAGAGCCTGAGAATGTCACTCATTAGGCACGTGAAGATTCAACGGTTGGGACAAAGGGTGAAACCAACTATTCATAAAGATCCTACTCCGTTTTGAATGTTGTTTTCCAAATATCAGCTTCATTAACAAGTACCTAATGGTATCCAAATTTAAGGTTGATGTTGCTGAAGTATTGTGCACCTTGCAGCTCATCCAGCAAATCATCGATACATGATAGGGGATACCAATTCTTCACTGCAATCTTGTTGAGGGCATGATAGTGATGCAAAGGTACTACAAGCCATCCTTCTTGGGTGCACGGAGGATGGGGTTGCCACAAGGAGATCTGCTAGGCCTGATCTTTCCCCAATTGATGAGTTCTTGAATATGGCAATGGATCTTGTCATTCTCCCATATAGATCTGCATTAGAGCGAGTTGTTTGGAAGTGGGGACTTTAAAACCAAGTCGATCCAATTCTTGACTAAGTAGTTTGTCAAGATGCTTCTGGGCTCCTGGAAAATGTTATCATACCATTGCATTAGCACATCATGTTATCGTTTCTCTGTTGATGGTTAAGTCATGCGCAAAAGGAGAGACGGATTCTGCATTGGGTTGCACATTGTCTTCTCTAGAAAAACCGTGAGGAGAACTTTCTAAGTGTGTGAGATGAGCTTCCTGTGTTACTTCACAAATAGCAAAGTGATGCTCTTCTTGGGAGGGGACTCCGTGAAGATTTTTGAGGTCCTATGGGCTGCCCAACAGGCCTGTCATTTGACATCTTGTTGGGCACTATATTTGGGTACTTTCAAACTGTTTTTCTCACTATTTTAGGACAGCCTTCTCGCTGTTCAAAACAGCCACTGTATCTGAACTTTACCCTATCAAAATCTGCCCAAAAATCTTTGGTTTGATGCTCTTTAATGCCTCTTGTTATAAGGTTTCATTATGGATGGTTTTTCTGTCCAAGTCAGACTTCTTTAACATGCATTAAACATCAAACACACCTCTAGGATCTTTAACAACCTACAACTGAAAATACTAAGCAAACATGACAAATGAACACATGTAGTTTTTGGTCAACATGACCCTGGAAAAACCCCCATGGGGGAAAACCAGTAAGAGAGATAGATAGATATTGGAGATCTCAAAGCAAGAGTACAACAAGGAAATAAATACAAGTGAACCTGGTACAATAGCAACCCAACTCAGGATGCTTTGAAGTTCCTTGTAGATGTGCCTGCTAGATAAAGACTTGCGCCCCTCTTGGTAGCCAAATGGATAGAAGCTTGCGCCCTCAACTCTATGTGCGCCCCTTGCCTCCACAAAAGCTCCTAACTGATAGAGCACCTCTTGCCTTCAGCCTTGCACCCCTCCTTGCCTTATGCGCACCCTCCATAAGCAAGTGTGCCCCTTACTCTTTGCTTGAGTGCCCTTGTAAACTAGAATGCACCCTCACTCCTATGAGTGCGCCCTCCACCTAGCTTACTCTCCACGGGTGTAGAACCTCAAGCTTGACCTCCCTTTCTTCCCACAAGTGCGCCTCCACAAGCTTGCTTACTCTCCTTCAATGGTGCGCCCCCTTTGCCTTCTCCAAACCCTTATTCCTCTCTTCCTCTTCCTCACTCAACTCTCTCAAGTAACAATGAGCCTCTCTTTACCCTCTTGCCTCCTTTAGCCTCTCTTAGGCCAAACCTAAAAGATCAAGGGCCTAGATCGCATCTAGCTCAAGTCTAATCAATGGATAAGATCACATCTCATAAATCTCATTTGGAAACACACTTTGACTTAAGTTTCCATAGTTTGCTTTATGTTCTCTAATTCACTTTACTCAAGTGAATTAAATGTCACTTTATCCTTAAGTGACTAATTTCACTTTATGACTTAAGTCTCCTAAGTCAATGTGAAATTAGAACATAAAGTAAAGGTATGAGGGTAATAGTCTCCCCCCTTTGTGTTTAGAGACTCACAAACACAAGGGGACCACCTTCCAAGGTACCCAAATCTCAACACTCCCTCTTACCGAGGAAAGTGTCACTCACCCCCCTCCAATCTTGTCCCTGAAGTGGACATCCTTGCCTGCTGGCAAAGACTCGGTGAGTCTGGTTGTAACCTGATCATCAAAAGTGGCCTCTAACTCTGATCTACTCGACCTGCATGATCTCTAGATGGAAGTCCATCTCCACCTATCCAAGATCTCCTTGAATCAAAGTCCTTCTTGATCCAAGCCTTGATCTTGGCATCTCACCAAAGATCCTGATCTTGGCATCTCACCAAAGGTCTCTACCTTGGCATCTCATCGAAGGTCCCTTGCTCTTGGCATCTCACCAAGAATCTCTCGATCTTGGCATCTCACCAAAAATCCTCACCTTGGTTTCTCACCAAGTGACTTCCTCCTGAAGTGGAATCTGAAACAGATCTGCGTGTCTCCATAGCCAAGTGGGACCCAAACCTCTTTGATGCCCTGCTCTCTCTGACCAACCTCTAAGGCTCTCCAACGGATCTCTACAAAGTAGTATGTGGCCCTGAAGCATCTGCACCAACTGTCGGTATACTTGGCAACTCTGAAACTGAAGTTGTCCCGGGTGGACCAGTCACCCCTAAATACGGTGTACTCAATAACTGAGTCTGAGTCCCCTGAGCTGCGACACTCTAAATCTGCGAGACCTCCTCAACTTTGTCTACGCACCAACCGTTGGATGGTGTCTCAACTATCAAACAACAACCCATGAAAGCACACTCCCTCTTAAATTGAGCAATGAACTCCTCCTCATTTGTTGTCACTGCAGTACCACCCTGCTTCTTCTTCTTGGGACATTGTCCAGCATAGTGCCCCATCTCAC
Source organism: Picea sitchensis (assembly GCA_010110895.2). Classification (NCBI taxonomy): domain Eukaryota; kingdom Viridiplantae; phylum Streptophyta; class Pinopsida; order Pinales; family Pinaceae; genus Picea; species Picea sitchensis. The sequence goes on from SNQJ01S0001614.1 coordinate 140,647, forward strand.
CACAAGCAAAGCATTTCACTTTGCTCATGTCCTTCTTCTGCCCTCCTCTCTACTGTTGTTGCTTGGCCCCTCCTTTGGGACCTTGTCCAGTCGTCTCCTTGCCTTTCGCCACAAAGGCAAGATCACCCTCATCACCATCTCCAACACCCTGTTGTTTGTTGAATTTTAATGATTGTTAGGCTCAAGCATGAGGTTTATTTCATTTAGCATGTACTTGAACCATAAACAATGCAGCAACACCATACACAAGTGCTGCAATAACCAAGATCACAAGAAGAATAACCATGCACAAGAAGACAATAAGTATCTTGGGAAAACCCTTCTTAAACAGGGGAAAAACCCAGCAATCCTTTGCTATATTCTCAAGAGAAGATCCCCCAAACCATAAACCCTAGATGCACACAAGAGGGTTCTCTACAACCTTGTAACTTGCGCCCTAGAAAGGTGCGCACTTCAGTCGTACATGCACTTGCTGAAATTTCCAAATGACAAGTGAGTGTGTAATCCTCAATGGGGATTCACCTCTATTTATACAAGACTAGACACAACAATAGGTGTGTCTCTTGGCACAATAGGGTCGACCTCAATAACTCAGTGATATAATTAATCATTACATAAACATTAATATCTTTCACATATGGTGTGGCCGACTTGTACCCTTTACATCACAATTAGGGTTACAAGTAAATCTTACACCCATACAATATAGCAAGGGATCCACACGTCCACTTGTGCTCAGCCATTAGGGACACGTCCACCTGTGCTCAGCCACAAGGACATCATACTCAACAGATCTCTATCACCGAAGTCCACGGGAGAATCATCTGGAGTACCATCTCAAGCCGACTCAACCGAGTCCATAAGAGTACAAGGCAGGAGAACATCTCAAGCTGACTCAACTCGGTCCAAAGGAGTACAAAGCAAGAAACCTCACGTCATCACAACTCAGTCCAGAGTCTGACGCACACCCTGTTGATAATTGCAGCTTCATGAGACATCCTCCAGGATACGTTCTCCTCTGTGACTGAGTTGAGTCAACCTGAGAGGGAGCCCAGTGTTGGGCACACCCACGTGATGGGGCATCATTCTCCCCTGTGTGAGAGTTGATTCATCCCCCAGTGGTTGGGGCATCGTTCTCCTCTGGAGAGTTGAGACGTCCCCCAGTGGTTGGGTGTGTCCATGTGATGGGTGTATCGTTCTCCTCTGTGTGAGAGTTGAGACGATGTGGTACTCCCGATGATTCTGTTGAGTATGACATCCATGTGGCTGAGCATAAGTGGACGTGTCCCTAGTGGTTGAGCACTAATGGACGTGTGGATCCCTTGCTATATTGTCTAAGTGTAAAATTTACATGTAGCCCTAATTGTGATGTAAAGGGTACAAGTTGGCCCCACCATATGTGAAAGATAATTAATGTTTATTGTTATAATTAATTATTTTCTAAGTTATTGAGATCAGCTCTGTTGTGCCAACAAACACACCTTTTGTTCTGTCTGGTCTAGTATAAATAGAGGTGATTTCCCCATTGAGGAAACACACTCTCACACATGTAATTTTGGAATTTCGCAAGTACACTTTAAGGGCTGAAGTGCGCACCTCTCTTGGGCGCAAGTTTCAAGGTAGTAGAGAACCCTCTTGTGTGCATTAGGGTTTTATGGTTGGGGGATCTTCTCTTGAGAATATAGCAAAGGATTGTTGGGTTTTCTTCCCTTGAGTAGAAGGGTTTCCCAAGATATTTCTTGTGTTCTTGTGCATGGTACTTCTTCTTGTGATCTTGGTTATTGCAGCAATTGTGAATGGTGTAGCTGCATTTGTTTATGGTTCAAGTAAATGCTAAAATTGAAATAAACCTCATGCTTGAGCCTAGCATAGTGAAAATTCAACACACCCATCACATGGGCACACCCAACACTTGGGCTTCCTCACACAGGTGTCTCAACTCAGTCCAGAGGAGAACGATCTGGAGGATGTCTCATGAAGCTGCAATCAACAACACTGTTGACTAGTAGATGTGGAGCCATGCCTCAGCTCCTCCTGCACAAAGTCATCTCGAAGCCTCTCCCAACTAGGCATAGTCTCTCTAGGCACAATGCCTCGCACAAAATTCTCCCAAGGTTTGGTGAAGCCATTTAAGGTTGTCCTCACCAACACTATGGGATCCACAATCTCCTCCAATAGCCGCCAACTCATAACGAGTCTAAGTGAATCTCGAGAGGTATGAAGTAACTGACTCAACCTTGATCATTTTGATGCTCCTCAACTTCTCTTGAAGCACCATCAATCGGTTATGGTTAGAGCTTTGGTAAAGTTTGCATAATGAGTCCCACATCTCATAAGTAAATGCCTTACTAGAGACATGAGGTATGATATGGTATTTAACCACATCAAGGATAGTTCTCTTTGCCTTGATATTCCTCTTCCTGAACTCTGCCACCAACAAAGGAGCAGTGGGTGGAAGAACCATTAGGGCATATACAATGTCCCATAATTCTAGTTCCTCCAATATCAGAACAATTATGGCCTTCCAAAGAGACCAGTTGCCAACACCTGCTAGCCTATCCTCCACCCTCAATCCCACCACTGCCCACTACTACCAAAATTGCTCTGATCTGAGCAAAAGAAAACTGCCTCTAACACACCAATCTCAAGCGTGAAAAAAAGCTCCCAACTTATGGAACAATCTGCCACCTGTTTGCTTCACAAATCAGCCCACTTTACTTCCCTTAAGCTCTGATACCATAAAGATTTTTGAGGTCCTATGGGCTGCCCAACAGGCCTGTCATTTGATCTCTTGTTGGGCACTATATTTGGGTACTTTCAAACTGTTTTTCTCGCTATTTTAGAATAGCCTTCTCGTTTTTCAAAACAGCCTACTGTATCTAAACTTTACCCTCTCAAAATATGCCCACAAATCTTTGGTTTGATGCTCTTCAATGCCTCTTGTTATAAGGTTTCATTATGGATGGTTTTGTTCTCCAAGTTAGCCTTCTTTAACATGCATTAAACATCAAACACACCTCTAGGATCTTTAACAACCTACAACTGAAAATACTAAGCAAACATGACAAATAAACACATGTAGTTTTTGGTCAACATGACCCTGGAAAAACCCCCATGGGAAAAACCAATAAGAGAGATAGATATATATTGGAGATCTCAAAGCAAGAGTACAACAAGGAAATAAATACAAGTGAACCTGGTACAATAGCAACCCAACTCAGGATGCTTTGGAGTTCCTTGTAGATGTGTCTGCTAGATGAAGACGTGCGCCCCTCTTGGTAGCCAAATGGATAGAAGCTTGCACCCTCAACTCTAGGTCTGCCCCTTGCCTCCACAAAAGCTCCCCACTGATAGAGCGCCTCTTTCCTTCAGCCTTGCCCCCCTCCTTGCCTTATGCGCACCCTCCATAAGCAAGTGCGCCCCTCAATACTCAAGTGTGCACCTTGCTCTTTGCTTGTGTGCCCTTATAAACTAGAATGCACCCTCACTCCTATGAGTCCGCCCTCCACCTAGCTTACTCTCCATGGGTGTAGAACCTCAAATTTGACCTCCCTTGCTTCCTACAAGTGCCGCCTCCACAAGCTTGCTTGCTCTCCTTCAATGGTGTGCCCCCTTTGCCTTCTCCAAACCCTTCTTCCTCTCTTCCTCTTCCTCACTCAACTCTCTCAAGTGACAATGAGTCTCTCTTTACCCTCTTGCCTCCTTTAGCCTCTCTTAGGCCAAACCTAAAAGATCAAGGGCCTAGATCGCATCTAGCCCAAATCTAATCAATGGATGAGATCACATCTCATAAATCTCATTTGGAAACCCACTTTGACTTAAGTTTCATAGTTTGCTTTATGTTCTCTAATTCACTTTACTCAAGTGAATTAAATGTCACTTTATCCTTAAGTGACTAATTTCACTTTAGGACTTAAGTCTCCTAAGTCAATGTGAAATTAGAACATAAAGTAAAGGTATGAGGGTAATAGTCTCCCCCCGTGTGTTTAGAGACTCACAAACACAAGGGGACCACTTTCCAAGGTACCCAAATCTCAACACTCCGCAACAATTCAAATGCGCTCATTGACCTTGAGGGGGTAGAGTTGTGGATTGGCACCATAGGATTTGTTGTGGTCATTGATATGTGGCCTTCCAAGTACATCATAGATGTCTAAAGGTGAAACATCACAACTGACTAATGCACTACCTTGAGCTCCTTGCCTTGCTGAAGCAAGGTGATGCTCGTCTAGGGAGGGGACTCCACAATGATGGAGATGCACCCATTGACCTTGAGGGCACAGTGCTATGGATTGGCACCATAGGATTTGTTGTGATCATTCATATATGGACTTCCAAGTAATACAACATAGATGTCTAAAGGTGCAACATCACAAGTGACTAATGTGCTACCTTGATCTCCTTGCCTTGTTGAAGCCAACTTAGAGATTATTAGGATGCTCCACAATGGGAAAACCAAGGCACTTTCCCACACCTTGCGCAATGTTCTTTATAGTCCTACTATCGATGATGACATGGAGAGGTTGTGATCCTTTGATCTAGCACTTGGTATGAAATAAGCACTCATGTTCCTCTACCACATTTTTTGGTCTATCAATGGGTTTGGAAGTGGCACTCAACCAAGTAGGGACATCAAGCATGGTTTCAATTTCCTAAATTTGATCGAGCACATGCTACAACATCTAAGAAATCAAGGATTTGAGCATGTGACATCCAAATTCATCATGAGTGTTGACGGGATGATGCCTACACCATTTCTCACCTTGTTTTCCCTTGCCTTCATCTTGCTTTGGCATAGGTGCATTAGGTTGTTGGGGTATAGGTTGTTGCTTATGTTGGAATCAACTTTTGCGCCACTGTTGTGTTTGAGGCGCAAGAGTTTTCTCACATTTCCTATAGACATGTTCTTGTCCATGGGTCTGTATGCTTTGACTTACTTCTAAACCTTTCCTCGATCACGGAGGCATGTCAACATGCGAGATCTAGTGTCGTGAAGTTAAGAAACTCCAATTCGATACGGATATAGTGTGGAAGGCTATTGATATACTTCAAGACTTTGTTATGCTTCATGTTGCACATGTCCAAATGAGCCATCAAAGAGTTAAACTCGTTGATGTAGTCTTGAACAAAATGGTCTTTTTCTTTAGCACAATAGTTGTCATTTGATATAATAATCATCGCAATGTTCAAACGGTTATAACTCCTCACATACAACCTCGAGAAAACTTGGACCAAGTAGGAATGGGGTCACCATTCTCAACACATTGCCTGTTGAGTTTCTCCCACTCACAAAGCACGGGCGATCTTATCTTCATTAGTGAAGTGATTAACAGAGATATATGACTCTAATTGTGCAGCCAATTATCCCAATGCCTTGGCATCAATCTTACCTTGAAAAACAAGGATATCCAAATTGACATGTGCCTTGAAATGTGATGCATTTTGGAACAAAGGGTTGGCTGAAGAACTTCTACATGTGAGCATTCAGGGAGGGTGATAATATGTATTTAGTCTAATGGTCATAATCATAATCTACTTTGTTGTACATACTATATACTTTAATATTTTAGTAATTTTGAGTTAGTAATAAATGAGGTAACTTAGGAGTTAATAAAGTGTTTGGTTCACATGAATTATTTCGTATGGTATCATCATGGTTCATCTTTCTCACGAGACATGAGTTCTGTATCTCATTTTTCATATTGAATAATATATGAACATCTCTCTCTCCGCAACTTTGTGTAAAATTGTGTGTGCATATTTTTATAAACAGGGCAGGCACAAACATCAAATAACTGACAAGTAGTGGTCAACTGAACACTTAAATCCATGGCAGAAATATCAATAGAAGGTTGCAAACGAAATCTACGACTTCATTATGTCAATGGAAGTTTGAAACCGCTTTTCATCCTTCTTCTATATTTTCACAAGAGCCATTTAGGAAACCTTAGTTTTTACAAACCATCTACAGCTTGCACTTGTTTTATTCATCAAATAGATATAACATTTTGGGCTTATGAGAGGCTTGATAAGTATATATGAGAGATTGTTTTAGTATATTTGGTAGTGGGAGAAAAGTTTAAAAAACAGTAAACAAATTTTGAGAGGATCTAATGTATTGCTAGGTGATTATGCTCATACTGTTTGGTGATGTAAAAACAAGCTTTCTAGAAGTCATTTTAAAACTTTCTAAATTAAGAAACCAACTTAGACGAACATCCAGCCTTTCAAATATAGAGCTCATTCAGGGAACAAAATTTTAGATCTAATAGTTATAAGAATTTGATGTAAGTGCATCAGCAAACTAATTCCAACAGCACAGTTCTAGAACTTACAATTTGTGTGGAGCCAAGCTGCACAACACCATGTGGCATTACAGCGACAACAGCAATCGTCTGCATACAGACAAATTGCTCAGTTTCCCACATGAAGCACTTTCTAATGCGCACCAATCAAATAGAAATTTAACAGCCATAATTGATGTAAGCAGAACTATGAAAGTTCCCAACAATTAAACTCAAGTGACACCGCTAAAGAAGATAAAACCCTAACTGCTAAACTTTGAAATAAAACTCACCTTGATTCCCGCAGAAAATTGGTTCTGCCATCCTGTGGGATACTGTGATTACAATAGACACATCATTATTACCCAATGTTATATTGACAAGCAAAATATGTAGTTCCTATATGCACAAAATAACCCCAGAATTTCTCAATTGCAATTGCTTTCATAACACTGATTTTATATTCTTAAATACAGAAAACAAATGGGAATCGATCTCTGGTGTAGGGTCTTAATTCAACAAATGGACAAATAATTTCTTACAGAACAATTTGCTGACACGGAGAGGAAGGTGTAGTCCCTTGGAGGACAATTGATTGGGAGACAGGTTTTGAAGTCTTCAAAAATAAATAAAAATTTAAAGAGAGCACTAAAATGAGTTCAAACAAATCATCTCCTAAAGCCATCATACAACATAAGATATCTTTGCTAATGTGAGCGACCAGCAAACTTCATTGGACATGGTGTAGTAGCTCTATGATCAAACATAAATAGCTGCAATCTGTTGCAATCTTCAAAACCATATCCCACTTTTTAGTAATCAAGCCATGTAGTTGCCAATAAAGCACAGCTTGTGTTTAAAAGTTTACCTCAGGATTTATATTTTCATAAACTGACACTGCAGAATGTGCTTCATTAGTGCAGTTCCTCTCTCCGAAGACCCATTGATGCTTACTAGTAAATGCCACATGTCCAATAATGCTGCAGTAAATATAGAACGGGCCACAATTAGCATCTGCCTAATAAAGCTAGAGAGAGAGAGAGAGAGAGAGAGAGAGGAAGCCAGGTGGCTTTACAAGAATTAAAGCTTTAAACTCTCCACAAACTAGGCAACTTAGGCCAGAACTTATGAATGACCCTCAGGGAAGTTTATATTCAGATTACCACCGTATTAATGGATTCAAAAGAAAACTATGAAAAAAAAATAATAGCCATAGTTTCAGCAAATGACACGGTTGTTATGAAACAAAAGATTCAATAACTCAATTACGATGACAGTAGCAATCTTTACTGCAGCAAACTTGCAAAGCAAAACATGAAAAGACTAATTCAAGCATGCAAGCTGGGATTATGTCAGACAAACTTGAGGTATAATAAACTGGAAACATTTTGTCTTTGATATATAAAACAAGTTCTCTTATGCTTTTCTAGATTTTTCAACTTTTTATCCAAAAAAAAACTAATCATAATTGATTTAATTGTAGTATGATAAGTTTACTCCGCCACTACACCATCTAGTTAGCCAGCTCATTCATATTTCAAGATCATATGCATCTTTACGATTCAACTGACAACCTAAGTCACCTGACACGATGACACGGGACACAGAGGACACGGAAATACGAGTGTCCGACACGTGAAATTGTGACCTCGACAACAGGACACGGAGGACACATTTATATATATATATATTAAAAAATATATATATATCTAAAAAAATTATATATATGAAAAAAATTGAAAATTACACATACAAAAATGAAATTTAGACATAAAGATTCATTTTTTGTTAGAAACTAGAAGATTTACATGATACAAAACTTTAAACATGTAACATAAATGATAAATCATGATTCGTTATAATTTATACTGTATACATTGTAACATCAATGATGATAAAATGACAAACATTGAAGTTTGAACACACAAGAAATTAGAACCATTAGTTGCAACCTGCAACATTCTCATTAAGTCATCAAAATCAAAATGTATTACAATGTATCGATACTAGATAGTAATACCGAGTCAAAGTCACTAACACTATAGGTGGGAATGCCAATGGCAAATACAAAATAGACATAGGGTAGATACTAGAACCTACACCGTAGATGGAAGAACTATCAAGACTCAGTAGTACTAGTCCTCCATGACATAATCATCAATATCAGTGTCCTCGCCACTGCTCTCCTCTTCATCCTCCTCCTCCTCTATATCCAATGCAATCTGTGCATTTGTTGCTGTGGAGGATGACCCCTCAATAGGATCACCATCATCAAAAGTGACTGGCTCTAGCACTGGATCATTAAGATCCAAGTTGGCTAATGCCAACTCAACATTGTTGTTTAAACCCATATCATCAGGAAACACATCCCACATCTTTGTCTTTCCCTTCACCCACTCTTCTCTTTGCCTGTAAATAAGACAAAGATTGTTGTGCGCATACACCATTGTCTCTGCCCTGGACTACTCAAGCCTGCTCTTCTTCAAACTATACAAATTCCCATATGTGCTCCAATTCCTCTCGCAACAAGAGTATGAAGTAACCTGAGAGAGGAGCCTCATGGCTAACTGCGGTAGAAGAGGGCATGTTGCCCCATGAGTTACCCACCAAGCATAGGGATTCTTGGCCCCCCTGTCTCTGAGCACATCATAGCCTCCAAATCTCCCAGTGCCAGTGGAAAACTCTATGAAGCCCTCCTCCACCTCATCAAGAGTATGCTCTTTCCTGAAATATAGGCCTCCAAAAGTTGGGACACGTGTCACTAAATCAGGACACTATCCAGATTCGTGTCCACCACGAATTTGGGTCGTGTCACGTGTGAAGGACACGAATCTGGTCGATCCCGTGTCCCCACGTAGGATTTGAGACACGGGGGGCATTTTGAACGATTCATGTTTCATAGCTGACAACAGAAACTTTGGCAAAATAAAATTATAATATTCCATTCATGAATGCAAAATGGAAAGCCCCCCTCCAGCCTAAAAAGGCCATTTACATCCTAATCTTTCATTCAACATAACTATTTGTGTAAGGTCGGAGACATTAAAACACCTTTTCTAGTTTTGTCAAAAGGCCAAAGTTGGGATGGTTCCTTCTATCCTTTCCTTGGAAATCGGCCAATTTGGCAACAAACAACATTGGATCATGAATTTCAACACTGTGCTAGCATATGCATAGAATTGAAACTTTAGGCTGTATTTGGAAGTGTCACAACGATATTGTGTTTAAAAACAAGGAAATTTTATTAGATTTTTCATGGACTGACAAAGTGGCAATGGTCAATAATTTGTCATTGCAGATCCAGGCTCTAGTTGACAAGTGTTGATGGACAGAAACCACCTTCACCAGCTATTAGAGTTTTGGGGAGGAGATACATGCATAATGAGTTGGATCCCACCAGACTCTTCAGCTCGATCTCCAACTCCATCCTAACAATAATGGTAGGGGCCAAGCCAGCCACATAAGAATCAAGTAGGCAGTGTTTCCAGAGACAGAAGCAAGCAAAGATGGAGCTGGCCTCAGGAAAATGTTGCTGATGGTTGGTACAGAGAAATGACAAGTCGCTTCCATTATAGCAAAGCTGCCTCCAGAAATGGGCCGCCCATGAAAGTAAAACAATGACAAGTCGCTTCCATCCTGCTATAACGGTGTCTCTAGACTCATAACCTGGCAGCTGATTATTTCTAAAATAATTGTACATTTATGATGATGGGTTGCTTTGGACTGCCCCTGAGGGCCCTCTTTTCAGACTTTATAGTATTAATGACGTACTGATTTAGAGGCCATTGACTGGTTTTGATTGATTATATGCATTCAGTAAAGAGCATGACATCCAAGGTTTTCATTCTCCCCGTGTTTTGCATTATGGTTGCAGCCTATCTGCATACCCTCCTTTTTGTAATATGCTCTGTAACTTATTGTATATTAAACAGAATTTAAGAAGTATATTTGCCAAAAAAAACATAGAAATGTTCACAATTTGCATTCAATGTCCCCAGAAACTTTTTATCAATTCATACAAAACTAAAAATTACATGTAGTTTCCATGAACCTTGAAACCTTAATTACTCTTACTGTAGAAATCAATTTAACAAGATACTAGCAAACTCCCAATTAAAAAGAAATTGGTGAAAACTTGAGCCATTTCAAAGATAGCAATCAACCATGCAATCCCAAACTACAAATACAACTCAGAGACAGTAAGTTCAAATACTAGGAGTAGAAATGATTTAAGACAACATGTGCCAAGACACTTTGCTCTCGTGCATCATAGGCTATAAGTGGACGGCATCCACTGAGATTGTCTATGCAGAATTTGAACCTACCTATCACACTTGTCAAATATGTTCAATATTGTTTCTTATCTCCGTACCATCAAATGCACAATTAATACTCTCTATGGGAGGGATCAATTCCTATCCCTCATATTATGTTCTAGAGCTCACCCATTACAGTCGGCAACTATGTTCCATATTGTTTCTTACCACCAAGCGGTCAAATGCATGGCTAATATTCGATGGGAGGGATCCACACCTCTACCTGATATTTTGTTACTCAAGGGGCATTGTTGTAGCTCACACAAATTGGAAAGACTCAATCAATTTGTATGTCAAATAGTGCAGAGACCCACTTATTATCAGGATCAATCAAAACTTCTGGCCAACCAGATACAAAGCAAGGCATGGCCAAGAGATAAACAAGGTCCTAGGACTTCAACCTTGAATGGTAAGAGAGCAAGAATGATTTCCTAAGGCAGAAGCAAAGGTAGCTGTATAGATCTTTCTAAAAGAAAAAAGCATACTATCATCTTTAGAGATGAAAGACAAACATCACCAAGGAATCAAGGATCCAACAGAGAGAGCACATTGCTGATTTGTCTTGCCAGCGATTATTTATTAGCATGAGCATTATTCAACAAGTTTACGGTGACTTTAATGTCATAGACGATGCCTAGGTGTTTGTTAGTATTCAACTCACCACATCTCATTTCATTCCAATTATGAAGCGCTACTATGGGGGCCCACATGGGTTTGAAGAATACACTTCAAAAGCAAATGTCCTATTGCTTTAGTGATACTTTAGTTGGCTTCACACTCTCTCATTTTTCCTTTCTTCTATTGTTCTATTATTATGATTACCTTAAGTATATATTTCTTCAATTCCTTGCTGAAAATCACTGTGTTGGAATGAAGGCTGCACTAGGCCAAGGTCCAAATAATCTTGCAGAGTTAATGGCACTTAGACTCCTCCTAAAGGTAGCACTAGAAAAGAATGTCAGAACCCTCCAGGTATTCGGGGATTCACTGCTAGTAATCAACTGGATGAAGCAGTCAGGCCAGCTCCTGAATATTCACTTAAAATCTTTGGGGGACCAGATCAAGACAATAGATGGCAGAATTGAATCAATTTCTTTCTCAAATGTTTATCGAGGACAGAATCAAGATGTGGACAGACTTTCTAAGGATGGACACCAGCTTATGGTAGGGAAAGTACTATTTGACGCAATTAAAGAGGCTGTTGTCCCAATTTCTGAGGACACCTATGCTTAAAGAAGACTCACTTTCTAGGAGAGATAGCAGGAGTTTTATTATCTGTTTTTGGTGTATCTGTACCGAAGGTGATGAATCTATAGAGCTGTTTTTTTTCAGATTTTTATGACAATTGGAGGGTTCATTTTCTAGTTGTGTTTATGATAATGTAAGAATTCATATATATAGATAGTTGTGACCAATTAGACAGAGAAGGTTGAGAAGGTCATTATAGTTTATGAAGACTTATTGTTGGAGCTAGTTTTGATAGCGGGTTTTCTGAAGCCTCTACACCATGATCTGTAAGTGTGATTTCTTTTCTCCTTGATAGAAATGACGATTTTTCCTTTGAAAAAAAGTATATAGTTCTTCTCCCCAGTTAGACATAACTTACATGCTAATTTGATTTTCCAATCCCACTAACAGTTATTTTGTTCATTCAAGGACATTCATACAATTTCAATTTTAATTTCACTCTTAACTTTAAAAGAATTGGCTTAGTGTCTGAGAGAGTGGCCGTAGAGACCTGGACCAAGGGAATAGCCAAGTCGATATCCACTCTTTCCAACCTGCCAACTTGAGAGGAAGAACACCCTACTTTGCTGTGCGACAGAGTTTCCCATGGCAAACTAGGTAAAGTATGTGGAGGAGGCTTTGTTTGTCATGGAGAATAAGTGGGGAGAATAAGTGGGGCAAATAAAAATCAGTTCTGGGTATTAACGCTGAGATGTTGCTTACAAAGCTTTTTAAGCTGGGGTTTAGAATGGCGAAAGTTTTCTGGGAGCCGAGTTTATTTAGATTCTTTAAAGGGGAATATAACCCTAAGGACCCCATTCTGAAGGGCAAATTTTTGGAGACTAGGGATGTAGTTAGTAACTTCAAAATTGTCATCTTTTATCATATTTTAAAGAGATGGAATGAAAAATCATTCACACCAGACCTTGGAGTCATATCCAAATCCATTAACAGGCTTTTCATGTGTGAGGTGATTGGATTTACGTTGATATCTACATTCAGATATTCTGCACAATTCTAGTGTGACCGAAACTGGGAGGGGTACAAAAGGAAGAGTAAATAGCATTGAGAAACTTGTGACTTAGGAAAATTCTAGGGAACGTAAGACTGATATTAGAAGATCTGAATTTTTGAAGCAGAAGAATATGACGGTCTTTTATGAGACCTGAACTATCAGAGTTCAGATCCTTCAGACAAAGATGGAAACACTGGTCCTTTTGGAGGTTAATTCCCACAGGTAGAGGAAGACAGTGAAAATAATGACTCGGACATCTCAGTGAATAGTTTCTTTGAGAAAACCAAAAATGCTAATCAGAGCTAGAGAGTATGAAATATTTTTTCTTTATATTGAACAATGGCGATTGTATGAAAATCATGTATATTATTATACCATCTATAGAATTGGTAGGTTTAATGTTAAATCTATGGAAAAATGTTTTTTAAATGATAGAGCCTATGGAAACTAAGAGCAATCTGGGTTCAGTTTTGTATAAATTTCTGTAATCTATTCCCTTTTAAAATAGAAGAATCTATAACATCTACCCAAAAAGGATAAAAAACAGCTTAACATTTGATTGCAAGCCAGAAATAGTGAGTATTTGAAGTTCTGCCCTGATCTAACTGACAGAAGCAGTGAAAACAGAACGAAAAGGAAACATCTAACACCTAAATCCCAGATCATGATGTAGCGTGGAGCAGAAAAACTTAGACATCGGCCCTGACTTCAAAGATTGAAAAAATGCCAAAACAACAGGAATGTAAAGATAAGAAACTAACTTCAACAGAGGTATATCCTGTGCATGCAAATTTATACATAACATCTACCCAAAAAGGATAAAAAACAGCTTAACATTTGATTGCAAGCCAGAAATAGTGAGTATTTGAAGTTCTGCCCTGATCTAACTGACAGAAGCAGTGAAAACAGAACGAAAAGGAAACATCTAACACCTAAATCCCAGATCATGATGTAGCGTGGAGCAGAAAAACTTAGACATCGGCCCTGACTTCAAAGATTGAAAAAATGCCAAAACAACAGGAATGTAAAGATAAGAAACTAACTTCAACAGAGGTATATCCTGTGCATGCAAATTTATACATACCCTTCTCCAAGTGAAAAAACCTGATAAGACATCTTTGCCACAGCTGGTCCGATTTGATCCCCAACAGACCACTTGTCTTGACCAGAGGCCCCCTCACATCCATTTCCCATGGTATTGAGAAGCAAACTGGGTACCACATGTCCAGAAACGTTTGTGACAGCTGAACTATTTCCAGATTCACAGTAGCCATCTTCCCATGTCAGCATCCTGCAATGTCAATGATGAGAAACAACACCCTTCTTAATTCAGCAGCAATTTTATAGACAATTCAATTTAACAGGCAAATATTGACGCCAGTACCTTCTACTTAGAAGCAAAATTCACCTAGAATGAAAATAGTTATTTGTTATGTATATTTTAGTTAAAATGACCTATACTTACTCCCAATGATGATCTCAAACCCAAGATGGAAAAACACAGATAAAAACTACAGCAACTATCTAACTCGTCAAGCATCACACTTTGGTTCAGGGCTAACAGATCTGACTTATTGCAGTTCCATTTTTCTAAATAAGCATCGCACTTGTCGTTCAAAAATGGTGTTGGAGCAGCACAGAATAATACAACCATAGGACAATGATTCCTAGAACTAGAGAATCAGAATTTTTAAATGTTTTAAAAACACTACCAAGCACTCAACAACAGCGGGCAACCAGAGTCGCTACTTTTGCATCAGGCAGTTTGGGTTTTTAGCTCCCCACAAACCCCAGACTCCAGAGTACATCACACAACTTCTCCTATGTAGTTTTTACATCGTGAAACTTTTCCAATTGAGTGCCTGAAAAAAGCAGCTTCCCATATCATTGCAAAAGTCTTCAATTGAGTTACCGAAAACCAAGGCCCAGAAATTTTTTAAACACTATAGTCAAAATCCAACAAACGTTGGAAAATAAATTCAATTAATTACCTGGAAAAAAATATTCAATGTATAAACAGGATTCCTAATGACATTTTTACAAAATCTTCTACGAGATCATAGTGATAGGAGTACTGGAGTAATCAAGAATAAAAATGTTCAAGTATGTCAAAAATCAGGCTACTGAAATGGTTCAATTGATATTATGTCCATGAATATCGATTGTTCAAATTGCCTTTATCAGAAAATTGATCTTCTGAGAATCATGGAAAAATATAACAAAACAGAACTTGTTTTCTGACACTTGTGAGAAAAACATGTTCCTAATTAGTAATTAGCGACCAGAAAAAGTGATGTGAATTCCATATGACATACTCTTTTAGTGAATTTCCATTCATACAACCCCTGTTTTAGGGAGGGGGCGGGCAATTTTTCAATAGCTGTCCATGATCTTAGCGACCAGAAAAAGTGATGTGAATACCATATGACATACTCTTTTAGTGAATTTCCATTCATACAACCCCTGTTTTTTAGGGAGGGGGCGAGCTATTTTTCAATAGCTGTCCATGATCGTAAAGGCATATGTTAATTAAGTGAACCCCTGAAACTTGGTTTCTTTCTTATCATTCAAAGTTCAAACACCCTAGCTTATTATACTGTTTACCATCGAAATTTCAGAAAAACAATGTACAATTTACTTCTTCAGGTTCTTTCTCATTGGGATCTAAACTTTTCAAACTCCATATGTATTTACCACTCCTCGAATCAGTATTCACTCTCAGAATATTGACATATTTGAACTGAGAACCCCAATGAGTCATCAAGGAGAATCGTATTTAAAAGCAAAATTAGAAACAGAATGGAGTATTTCAAGTGTTCTAGAAACCCATTTCTCAAAAAATAGGGTGTACAAGAGATGGAACGAGACAATAACAGTCATATCGAACAACAAGAAGCTATTTTCATTCAGCAAAATAATTCTTGGAGTTATTATGTTAAAATTCAGAACTGTACCTACTGGATGCTGCATCATTCTGAAAATCACACAGCACAACAATTATATATTCCTTTCAGCTGATGAAGCTTATGCAGGCAGGCAGGTGCAACAACTTAAAATATCACTTGCACACACTATCGTTATTTGCAGTTGTAAATGAACAGCTTTTTTTGCATTAACCGTCATCAAATATATTTTGTATTTTAATAAATGGCCAGGATACCTGAAGAATTCATGACAGTTTCAAAAGCATCTTAAAAAAGAAAATGGATCTTGTGATGTCAAAATTTATCTTATCTTCCGGGCTCAAGACATGTTGAAGTAAGTATGGTAATTACAGGATTTATCTGACAGATATATACAACTTTACATACAAATTATTCATCCAAAAATTGGTCACATGTTTGGGCGTTTTACCTAAAAGATTATCGCAGTGAATTTGCAGGCCATGAGTGAGTGGTGGACAATTTGATCTTATTACTAATTCAATTAACTAACTTCCATGTTTTCTCTATTAAGTTTCGAATAAGTGATGAAAATCGAGTAGCTCCCAGCAAAATACAAATGCAAACACTTAGAGAAATGAAAAAAAGCACAACCATGGTTCTTTTTGGTCAAAATAACCAATAAACAACAAGATACAGTTCAACTATGATCACAGAACTTACATGCGGCTCCGATGTTTCAGCTTCCAAAAGACGGCATAATTCCAACCAGTGTTGCAGCAAAGGCCTCGTAGGGTCTGCTTTAATATTGTTTCCATTTCCTCGGACTTTGATCCTCAAAATCTTTAACACAGTTTTCGCGCCAATCCCCCTCCCCCAACTCAGCGTAGCCGTGGCCTCTTATCAAATCAGTTATCAAAACGTGTTTTCTTTCTCTACTCTTCACTAGCTAGCTCTGCAGGAAGCCCTCCCTGCTTGTATTCGGCGTAATCCAGCTTTCCGTTTTCTTGGAGGCGGGGCAGTGCTGAGCGGCAAGTTGTCCATTTCTTCCACCGTCAAACACAGTATTTTCTCCTGTACGGGACTATCAAAAAGAAACGTCAGGGTTTCAAAGCTATCGGAACAATTATGCAGTAATGCTGGTAGCTTGCAGAAAGAACTTAGTACCGTATGCTTGCACTGAGCGGTCAGCCATATCAAAATTAAAGCCAGGGTCTGCTAAAGAAAAACAATTCAGTTCCTATTCTCCGTGTAACTTTGAACGTTTTTCAGAGATTTGAACAACAGGGGGATCTAAGAAGGCTTTGTTGACTATGATTTTTCAAAGCTTTAGTACTATGACATAGAAAAACTTAAACAGAGGGGCAAAAATTACAATTCAACGGAGCAAATACTAAAGCCTTTAAATATCTAACTCCACAACCTCGATGTTGAGCGGAAAAGCAAGGAAAGCTTGGCTAACGAGAAGCTTTTGGCGAATGTTATCAAGCTTTCGATCCTTAAAAAGGCAAACAATTCAGTGCGTCAAATTAATTCTGCGACTCGAAATTGCACTAAAATGTACAGAAACCGACTCCTCGCGGAATTCTTCTGCAAACTTTGCACGGAAACCGTCTTTTCACCAAATTTCCACGGCAAAAACGCTCTGCACCTCAAGCTTTCCAACGGCTATGCTATTCCGCATGCTCTCTGCTCGAGCGGCAACATTTTCGCCGATTCTTTTAAATTTCCTCCGCTTTTAGACAAAAACAGAGAGTCCTCTCCGCGTGGTGTTCTCACGCCTAAGACATTCAATGAAATCGCCCGTTCTTTAACACGCCTCGGACCGAACTCCGTCGCCGATTTCCGAGACCAAAAACCGCGCTCCTCGACACAGCCACTCGCTGCAGCAATAAAAACGCTCGAATTCCTCCCACCGAAGACGCTTCAGACGGTCGTCCGGCTTATCGAGGGTTTCGCAAGTTTTTTCAGAATGGTCTTCCTCCTGCCTTTGACTTCAGACTGTAACAGCGCACTACTTAACAAAGAACCGGTAGTGACGCAAATCGGCGGTTTTGTCGTTGATGGCGGTTTTTTTTGGAAACAAAAGCCAGGGTTTCGAAACCCGCCGGTAAACAGCCTTGGGATCCGACCAACTTCCCGGCGCCTCTAAATTCACACGGCAGTAGTGTTTCTCGGCATATTAAAATAAAGCGGCAAAAATAATTCCTCTGGGTCGGGGTTGGTGATGGAGGTGGTTTATGGTGGTGGTAATGATCATAGTGTTTGGGGAAAGGAATCGGGGCAGAGTTTGCGAGGGATGCAGGGGGCATCAACTTGAGTGTAGTAGGCTTAGGGCCACGGACCTCTAGACTAAATCTTATGTCCCTATGCTTCTTTTGAGATGAGAAATGGACAAGTTGCTTTGTTTTTTAAAACACCCACGAATTTAATATTTCTTAAAAATTAGGGTGAGAGGATATCGATAGTGAAAGAAAATCCGAGTTCCATCACTGCTCTTGTCATGCTTTCTTAAGCCCCGTTATTTTAATGCCTAGAGTTAAGGTCCAACCCTAAATTTGTTCATTAAAAAGGCCCAGCCAAGATGTGGTCGGCAAAAGGAAATTATGATTTTGAAAGTTAGTGGGGAAGGAGATCATATCGTTACATCAAAATCTATGTTTGAAAGAGAGAGCAACATTTATGTTCTCAACCAATTTTGAATTTCTAATTGATTAGTTCTTTTAATTTAGACTTATCATGAAATTAACATAATTATTTAAATAATTATGAGAAGTTCAACTTGTATATATATAGTGTTTAACTGATTATGATGAACATGGCTACAACAAAAATAAAATGATAGATAGATTGGAAAACAAATTCAACTCTCAATTTTCATCAATAGAATGTACAATAGACTATGAATAACATTAAGATGAATGTATGGAATAATTTAATGTAATGTCATGTAATATGAATGTCTACATGTGGCAAAATGTAATCAATGAGATTTTGGAAAAGAAGACACACAAAAAGAGAAGGGGGACATTTAAAGTGATTACAAAAAGAGGAAAGTAAGTACAATGAGACTTAACTCGAGAAAATGATGGGGAAAGATGAGGAGAGAAGAGATATAAAGATATAAGGTCGAGTTTGTAGGCATGTGAGAAAAGATTGAAAGAATGATTTTTCTTGAGATTTTAGGTCGAGAAAATGTAAGTAATGCACTGTAGCAAGTTTGTACTTTGAGTGGATTTTGAGTTTTAGGTTGTAAAAGAGATTCAATGTTAAATGTTTCTTTGAAAGCCAATAGGATTCATGCATATCTCACAAAGAAACATGAGTAATAGCACGACAAAGAACCAACTCGCAAAGATTAGGATGTGAAACACAAAGCTGGGACACTAAGGGGTCATGGGAGGAATGGTTATGTTGAGTATGTAAAAATTGGGAGATAGAAACTTAGCAACACTTTCTCCTACATCGTGCAACATACTCACAAATTAGTGAGAGGTTGAATTTGCATAATAGACACTGGGAATCAGTGTTTCAAGAAGATCTAGTGAGAGGTGCATCAAGGTTGGTTGAGAATATAATGCTCATAAGAAATAGATTGTTGAAAGTGGAGGCAACAACTCAACTAGCCCTTAATGTAGAGTGAGGGGGACTAGATTCAATTAAGTATGTCAAGTCCATAATTTAGATCTTACCATTACAACACTGCCTCTAGTTATAATAATTTCTTGCTTTATTCTCTTGGAAAAGGCACACAAAATGTAAACCTTGTTGTTTTGTATGGCTACTTGGTCTCATAGACAATTTAATAAAATAAATCTATCTCTCTATATATCTAAACAATGGTGTAGTAAGATGAAAAACCTCTAATGGAGTTGGATATGCAAGTATGTCATAATTTCTTCTTGAACTAAACAAGCTAATCATCTTATTTATAATCTGTGTGTGAGGTATAAATAATCTACTAAGGGAATATGAATCTCGTGTGTCGTGACTATTTGTATTCTCTATATCATATAATTG
This sequence comes from Picea sitchensis, assembly GCA_010110895.2. NCBI lineage: Eukaryota > Viridiplantae > Streptophyta > Pinopsida > Pinales > Pinaceae > Picea > Picea sitchensis. Next base: position 160,391 of record SNQJ01S0001614.1, read on the forward strand.
TATAAAATTCAAGAAGAAAAAGAGACAAAGAGAAGTGGATACAATGTGACCTTTCATCATTCATATGCAACAATGTGTTGAGTTGTTCATCTACATTAGTGTGCTTGCACTATTTTGGCATGTGTGTCTAATATAAAGGTGCATACACAAAGGTAGCACATCATTGTTTTAGTGTGACCAAACTTTGAGTTAGTGCAACTCAGTCATGGTGTTAGGACTATGTGACTAGGATTTCTATCATGTCCACAACATTACAACATCAATTTACCACCTTGACTTGTGTCAAGGCCTCACCATTGTGATGTGCATCTTGTGCTAATGATTATACACAACTCGATGTGTTTGATACAATGACCAAGAGATATTTTTTTGCAAGAAAAACCTTGTGGGATCCCCACCTTACTCGAAAATATTTGAATGAAGGGAAACTCAACCACCAACCACAACAACAAATTGGTCACCCGACGGGACTCAATCGGACATGAACCTTAGATTGAGAACACCAAAAGACCTCACAATAAACTATGCCTTAAAATAGTCTATTCAAACCAACTCATTAAGCTACAACGACCAAACTATCTATGTGCCCATATATAAATAGTTCTTAGAATGAACTTCTCTTTACTATAGCTCATTTGGTGATGGACTTTGTCGATCTTTAACTCATTTTGTGATCTAAGAAAAAAAACATATATCACATAATGATTTGCATACATAAACCACAAAGAAAAAAGAAACACTTCTAATTTTAGTTTAAAGATCTTTATTTTTGTGATTTTAATATAGTTTTCTTGAATGTTAAATAAATTAATAAAACTCATATTATATTTACTAAATAAATTCATTTCAAACTAAGAATAAACCATAGTGATATCTTATCCCTACAAGTAATTTAAAATATTTTCCTTTACTCGTGAACTTAGTCAATCTTTAACTCATTTCAGCTCAACAATATAATAAACCTTTATCACATAATGATTTATGTATACAAGTCATGGAATAAAAGGACCAGGTCTCGATATTAATATACCTTTTATTTTAATATGTTTTTTTATCAAAAATGTTGATTAAACTAATCATTTGGCTGGAAACATAAAAACCCATTAAAGTCCCTATTAATGGAAACATAAAACCCATTAAAGTCCTCACTAATTGAAGTCATTTCAAATAACAGATCACGGTGTCGTTCTTACAAGTAATCCAAACATAGTTCTTTCTACCATGGACTTAGGTCTATCTATAACTCGATATATGAATAATAATAAGATAATAAATCTCCACTACACGATGATTTGCATGTATAAACCATACAATAAAGGGATCACTTGCGAGTTTAGATTTCAAGATCTCTATTTTTATTATTTTTATTTAGTTTTTTTTCATATTAAATTAAATTATAATTAATTTAAATAAAAAAATAAAAGTTATTAAAATTCTAATCCATTGAAGTCATTTCAAAGTGCCATTCTTACAAGTTATTTAATTATGAATTAAATCAATCTTTGTTATGCAATCAATAAGATAATAATCCTCCCATTACATAATGATTACCATATGTAAGTCATAGAACATGGGAGCCATTTCTAATTTCAAGTTTTAATATCTATAGTTGTATGATTTTAATATAGTTTATTAGATCCCGGCATGGGGTGTTAGATGGAGAGGTGGAGGTTGGGCACGTGGTTGGTGAAGCGAACCCACTGCCATGCACTTAAGGTGAGAGTCAGGAGGATACGTGTTTGTGGGCAGTTTTGTCGTAAGTTATCTCAACATGAAGATGCGGGGTGGTGAGGGTACGATGGCCTCCAATTTGACTATTTCCATGAATGACTTGCAGTGTAGAAGTGAGGTGAGGTATAGGATGCAGGATTGTTGGTGTTATGACGCAATCGAGGTTATAATTCTTGGGGGTACCAAAGATGTGAAGGAGCATTATCTAGCAAAGTGGTGGTTTGATCCGGAGTTGGTTATGATGGATAACACTTAGGCCTTTTTAATCACTTAAGAGAATTTCCCTTAGCATTGTAGAGACATTCAGGCCCATAGGAGCAACCACTATGTCAACTTGACATGTGTGTTGAGGTTCTCTTGGTCAGGGAAGGCCACTTGTTGGTTTGTTGAGCCCTGGCAAGTCTGCTTTTTCAACTTGGTTCGCCTTAGTAAGTGTAGGCAGGATCTTAGAGGGAGCAGTTTGTAGTCAAGAGCTTTTCGCTAGTTTTGGAACCTTTTTTCTCTTAGCGGTGGTGTATGTCCTAAGTGGGTTTGTGGTCTTGACTCTTGGTGGAAATTCTACGATGTTGTGGATAGGGGTGTTGGGAAGGGTCAAAGGGGCTCGAAGAAGGGGGGATGTGGGAGTAATGGAATTCCCTCTTCCTCTCGGCTTCAAAAGGCGGAAACTAGAGCAAAGTACGAGGCCACCATTGCGAAGTGTCATTACGACGACAAAGTTTCAGCCAAGGCTAAGGCAATTGTGGAGGAGGTAGAGGAGACGATGGTGGCTAAGCGAGAGTAGATCGTTGATGAGCAGGTTTTGAAGGAAGCCAAAGAATGGGTCGCGGACCCCATTCATTCCAAAACCAGAGACACAAATATTTTTGCTTGGCTGAAACATATTGGTTTGTCAAAATTATGATCGTTAATGCACTGGTTAATGTGAAAGTTGAACAACAGGGCATCATCCACACCCTGTGTATCATCAAAGGCAAGTTTGAGGTTGTTTGTGGTCAATCTTTGGAGTGAAAATCACAGCTACAAAAGCTCAAGAGGACTTAGATAAGGGAAAAAGGGAAATGGGGTCGACAAGCTCAATCGACACAAAGGACAATCCAATTGAGGTGGACATGGAGGCCCAGCAAAGGAAGAAGGCTCGTGAGGACTCCGAGGACGTGGATCTGATCTTGGAAGTGGATGCAGAGGCTACCCCTCCCCCTCCAAGCGTTGGCTAACTGGTGTGATCATTTTTAATTTTTTTTCTAGTTTATAGTCTTATGGATAGTTATATTCTAGATCATCAAATATTAGTTTATGGTGCTATGGGACATAAGTATAACTTTAAGACATTTCTAACTTTTGATGAACAAACCTGGTGGAGGTCTGATTTCCTATGTTTGCAAGTCTCCAGTGTCATGTCCCCATTTTTGGGTTTCCCCATTTTGTATTAGAAAGGACTTATGTGGCTTGTCAATAAAGAAAAAGGGAGTCATAGGGGTCATTTAATGTCATTTAGTTATGGGAGGTCATGTATTTAAAAGTGACATTAAATAATTAACCACTTAAGCATTAAAAATTTGTTTTTAATGTTTAAATAATAATTAAAGGATAAATAAGGATTGCATTTAATTTGGTCCAAAAGGGGAAAGTTTTAGAAGGCTTGATTTAGTCAAAAAGAGGAAAGTTCTAGAAGGTATGGAGGAAGGATCTAGAAGGGGCTGGAAAAGTATAATGGAAGGGTAATGCCTCACTTCTCTTCATTATGATTTGATATCTTGCTAAGTGCTCTTATAACCAGCGTTTTCGTTGGGGTTTTGGGAAAACCCTTCCACTATTAGTTTGGTTTCGATTGTGCAATATCCACCCTAGCTAGACAAGAGGGGAATCCATCTAGGTTTTCCATTGAAGTTAGACAAGAGGGAGGAGGATCCATCAGGGTCTTCATTGGAGTTTCACTTGGAGTTTTTTTACTGTTGGAGAGTTACTGTGGTACGCAAGAGAGTTACAATGCTTTCTGGATGAGGTTGAGCTCAGATATTTGCATGGTTTCCAGAGGGTTTGGAGAGATCGGGGTTTAGGGCATCCATGCGGGTCGAGCTAGTGTTTTCCTGCTAGATGCCTCGCAGTTGTCCCACGAGGACCTCTGCAGATTGGGGATCGCAGTAGTTGGTCAAACCTAGCTTGCGAGGGGTTGAGGATGGGATTGGAAGGCCGCTTGTAGAAGGATACTACTAGATCAGAACAATGTTAGGTTCAGTGAGTCTTGGAACAGTAGATTGGCATCATTCCATGCTTTGCATGTGTTGTTTATGTAGTAAATTGTATAGTTGTCTGCCAACCATTAGATTTGTGTTATGCATCTATTATTACAACCATTGATATTATTGTACTGATTTTGTGAGTTTCCACCCATAATAAAATGTCATGTTATCTGTTGTATTTTATGTGTAATGTATGTATATTATATGTTTGACAATATTCCTCATCGAGAAATCTGCTTAAAAGGAGTTAGCAACATAATAATTTGGGGTAATAGTGTGAAATTTCCACCCAACCTAGTTTGGAACATTACATCCACCAAGAAATATCTAACATAATAATTTAGGGTAATAGTGTGAAATTTCCACCCAACCTAGTTTGGAACATTACATCTACCAAGAAATATCTATATGCGTGTATTATTATATGATTAATAGATGATTGATTATATATATAAAAAAAAAAAAACTTTAGATGGTTGGTTATTTTCAATTATGTTTAATTTAAATTGAAACATAAAACTTCACAAGCTAACACAAATCTCAATCTCATTTTTAAAAATAGTTTAAAATTATTTTTAATATTTATATTTATGTTTTTTAATATGATTTGTTTTAAATATTGATTAAATTATAATTAATTTTGAAGAGAAATATAAAACCTATTTAAATTTTTATTAGAAAATTTTCAAAATACAAATACAAACATAGTATTATCCTTACAAATTCACTATATTTTTAACTCTTTATTCGATCATAAAAATAATAAACCTCTATCAAATAATAATTTGTATATATAAAAAACATATTTAAATTTCAATTTCAATATATTTTATTTTATAATTTTAATATTTAAAAAATAATAATTTAATTATAATTAATTTAATTAAAAACATAAAACTTATTAAAATAAAATAATTATTAAATGAAATGATTTCAAAATACAAATTACAATATCATCTTTACAAATAATCCAAATGAACTTCCCTAACTCCGTGATCTTTAACTTATTATGTGATCAACACGATAATAAACCTCCAACAAATAACGATTTGCATATACAAGCCATGAACTTAGTGATCTTTAAGTGGTTTTGTGTTCAACGAGATACTAAACCTCCACCACATAACAATTTGCATATATATAAGCCATTGCATAAAGGGGTCACTTCCAAGTTTTGGTTTCAAGATCTCTTTTCCCATTATCTTAACAATTTGCATATATATAAGCCATTGAATAAAGGGGTCACTTCCAAGTTTAGGTTTCCAAAATCTATTTTCCCATTATCTTAACATGGTGTATGGTTTACATATCTATTTTTCCATTATCTTAACATGGTGTGTTATGAAATATTAATTAAATTGTTGTTAGTTTAAGTGTGTTATGAGATATTAATTAAATTGTTGTTAATTTAAGTGGAAACATAAAACCTACTAGAATCCTCATCAAGTGAAGTCATTTCAAAATACAAATAGTAGTGTCACTTTTAGAAGTATTCCAAACATAATTTTTTTAATCGTTTAATTTGTCATATAATAATATTATATATGTGAGCTAGCTCACATATATAAGTTGCTTACATATATTAGCTCATATAATATATGTGAGCTTTTGAGACTTTGTCTAACTTGTTTTGTGTTTAAAAGGGTAATAAATTTACATCACATAACAATTTATATATACAAGCTATAGAATATAAATGACCCACTTTTAAGTTTAGGATTAAGATCTCAATCTTGTGTTAATTTATAGTTTTTTTTAATTTTGATTAAATTATGTTTGGTTTAAGTTGAAATGCAAAACCCATTGTTTAGAATCATTATTGATGGAAGTCATTTCAAAATATAAAACACAAATTTTAAATGTTATTTTTATAGGTAATTTAATTACCTTGAGGGTTAGCTTAATCAGTTGAGTCGTCTACCCAAAGATTTTTACCGATGAGGAGGCCATATGTTACAAGTTCAAATCTGGTTGACTCCCTCAAGGTCACCAACAACCACTATGGTTAACAAGTGAGTCATCATCCATTAAGAAATTTCAAGGAAGAGGAGGGGGAGTTGTCCCATGAGGTTTTCCTTGAAAATAAATACAAAATAACTCATTCGGACTTCCTTCAATCTTTGATTAATTTTGTGATCAAGATATTAAATCTCCAGTATATAATGATTTTCAGATATAGGCCATAGAATAAAGGGGTTGCTTCTAAGATTCTAAGTTTACATTTCTTTTATTCTTTTTTTTTGTAAGTGAGTGTGAATTCTTGTATCACTGAAAGAAGTTATGATACAAAAAAGAAAAGGGGAATCCCTTGATCTGCCAAAAAGGAAACCAGATCAGGGTTCACGGAGTTGCGCTGTTTGAGATAGCAAGGGGAGGGCTAGGCCGCCACCATGGGAAATTGACCCAGTCCTCTGAAAACCAGTTTGATAAACTAAACCGTAACCTATACAAAAAGACATAACCATAAAAAAAGGGGTAGCTCCTACACTGAATACAACTTGACTAGGGGTTGATCCTGCGCTAGTCTAGGATGATGGGTTGCCTTTCGTCTCCGTCCTTTCTTGCCTCATTCTCCTTCCTCTGCTCCACCGTGCGCGTCTTTCTGATACAAGCTGGTGTTCCGCTCCGGTCTGTTGGAGTGATGTCCATGTGGTGGGCATAGGGTAGGTAAAGGTGGAATTGACCTGTCATTCGTTCCATTTTTTCCTTCTGGCTCCTCTGGTCCTCATCTAGTCTTTTGCACTGGCCTCCAAGTTGCTGAGGCAACCCATAATTGTTGTGAGCACCTTCTTGTGGTCCCTGATTGCCTCCATGTTGGTCTCTTTCCGATGAACGCTCATCTTGCTTATCAACATTTCCGATGAATACAACTTGACTAGGGGTTGATCCTGCGCTAGTCTAGGATGATGGGCTGCCTTTCGTCTCCGTCCTTTCTTGCCTCATTCTCCTTCCTCTGCTCCACCGTGCGCGTCTTTCTGATATAAGCTGGTGTTCCGCTCCGGTCTGCTGGAGTGATGTCCATGTGGTGGACATAGGGTAGGTAAAGGTGGAATTGACCTGTCATTCGTTCCATTTTTTCCTTCTGGCTCCTCTGGTCCTCATCTAGTCTTTTGCACTGGCCTCCAAGTTGCTGAGGCAACCCATAATTGTTGTGAGCACCTTCTTGTGGTCCCTGATTGCCTCCCTGTTGGTCTCTTTCCGATGAATGCTCATCTTGCTTATCAACATTTTTGTTCGCCAGGCCTCTTCCACCATTTTGTGGTAGAGGGTTGTTATGGGTTGTGTGGCCCCTGAGCCCCTTATCCCATCCGCTTCCCGAATTAGTTCCATCTAGGCTTTGCCCTTGCGTGTGGTGTTGATTTCTCTCTCCCACCTGTTGATGATCGCTTTTCCCTTTGGATCAACCTGCGTGAGAAAGGTACTCTTGGCTTCTCTGGCCGCTTGCTCCATCCTTGTAATCCTCTGGGCACTAGTCGGAGGTTCTTTCCCCTGGGGGCATCTCTTACTATGGGTTTTCTTCATTTGTACCATCTCGTCTTGTTTATGGTGGTTTTTGCTTTGGGTTCTTCTCTTGTTCCTATTCGCCCCTTCCTGGTATGTAAGATGGCCTCTGTAATTGCTTCTCTTTGGTCTGTGGCTATTCCTAGTGTTTCTTCTTTTATGGGATCTCCCCGGCTGCGGGCTCGTCCTGGCAATCATGGGCCACTCATAAAGGTGTATCTTCTGGTCCTTTTTCACTATTTCAGAGTGTGTGCTCTTGGTATCCCTGACGTAATCCCTGCGCCAATCCTTTTCCCTACATGTTATACGAAAATCATTACCACTCCCTGTATATGTACTTGGGTGAGGTGTGTCGATACTTGACCATGGAAAACCCTTTTGTCCTTCGTCCTTTGTCACATGTTGATTATCTTTTTTGTTTTCCCACGGACAATCCCTATACTTATTCCTATTAACAAGACCGTGGTGTCGTACCTCCTCTTGTTGTGTGACCTGGATCTGCGTTGTAACTCGTGTTGGAGTGGTGGGCTATCAGATTTTGCCTAGATCCTACGTGCCCTTTAGTTATTCCTGCGCCTCCATCCTCGATGTGGTCGTTCGTACTTCGACTTTTGTCACTAGTTGGATGCAGTCTGTTCGGAACTGACCATTCGAGATGTTACTCCAGATAGTGTCAAGTTCTGGTCCTTCCTTGTTGACCCCCTCGTTAGCGATTATGTCCGCCAGTCCATTTGTTGACCTCCGTACCCAGCGCAACTCCATTGTGATCTCCGTCTGCAAGTGCTCCTAAATTTTTTGCAGGGAATGTGCCAAGTGTCAGTGCCTCTGAATTTTTCCCACTCTGGTCTCGTTTTGGAGTCTCCTTACTGTGTTGATAACCAGCGTGGAATCTCCTTCCACTATGGCGTTTGTCATCCCTTCCCGGCTTAGAATCTCGAGGCTAGTCTCTAGGGCTTCGAATTCTGCGAGGTTGTTGGTTGAGTTTCCCAGACTCCTAGCGTACAGTTGGATGATATTTCCTTTACTGTCCTTGATTACTCCTCCCATTCTTGTCCGTTCTGGGTTACCTTTCGCTGCCCCATCGAAATTTAGCTTGAGGGAGCCTACTGGTGGTGGTTTCCAATTGCGCTCACCTACTTGGAGTTGTGGTGGCCATCTTACCTGATTGGGGTTGCATTCGTCTTTCAGGTGGAAGGCTTCTAGGATTCGAGAGTCCTGGTCTGTGAGTTGCGCTCTTCCTGTCTGGTAGTTGCGGCTCTGTACCGTTTCTCTTGTCATGGAGATTATTGTTTCCATGATCTTCCCTTCCGACCAGCTTTGGTTCCTGAAGATGCATCAGTTCCTTTCCTTCCATATTGCCCATATGATCATTCCAGGGATGAGGGTCCAATAGAGATTCACCTCTTCGTTTTCGTTGTAGTTCTCTTTCCAGATGTTGATAGTTGTGGAGATGTTACCTCGGATCCTATTGGACTGTCAGAAGATACCTCCCGCCCAGTCCCATATTTATGTTGTGTAGGTGCATTCGTCAAGGAGATGGTTTTTTGTTTCTTCCTTGGCTTGACAGAGGTGACATATGGAAGGACCTATGAATCCCCTTTTCCTTAGGTTTTCCCAAGTTAGAATTCGGTTGTGGAGTATTAACCTTTGGAAAAAAATTATTTTTGGCCAATGGGGGTTGTTCCAAAGCTTATCCCATTGTTGCGTTGGTTCTTCTTGGTCCTGGTCTACGATATAGTGTTGGACTTCTTTTAGATTGAATTCCCCACCGTCTTTTTGTCCCCATCTCAGCTGGTCATTTCCTTCCTTGACTGTTATTTTTCGTCTCCCCAATTTCTCCTCCACTTCGTTTGTTGTTGTTGTGGTTTGGTCTCTATTCTGTTGAGTGAGAGTGTTCCAGATTCTCCATTTGTTGCGATCTATTTCTTGTTTCCAGTAATGGTATACTCTGGTTTTACCTTGCACAATCAACTCCTGTTGGAGTTCCTCCCTGTCTGGGTTTTCCATTCTAGGTTCCTGTTGCTAGGTGTCCTCCCAGAATCTGGTTGTTCTGCCATTCCTTACTTCCCAAAAGCTGTGTGCCTGAATCCATGCTTTGTTGCACCAGGCTAGGTTCCAGATGGTTGAACTTTCCCTGGTGCCTTTGAAGCGGATTATGTCATGGTCGCTTATGTCCGGGGCATACTTTGCCTTCCACAGGTTTTCCCATGGTGTAGTAGTTTCTTTGACCCAACGCCACCAGAGTTTCACCCCGTAGGCGTCATTGGTCACTTGCGGGTCTTGTAACCCCAGGCCTCCTTTGCTTTTTGGTTTACAAACCTTCTCCCAAGCCACCAGGGCCCATTTTTTCTTTGTTTCCACTCCTCGCCACAGGAAGTCCATTTGGATGGTTCTTATTTTTTGTAGTATCCCTTGGGGGGTTGGGAAAACAGACATCATAAAGGTTGGAATTGCTTACAAAACAGAGTTGGTCAGAATAAGTCTGCCAGCTAGGTTGAGGGATCTGTCCGTCCAATTTTTCACCCGCTCCTGTAACTTATTGATTATTCCTTCCCAGTTTGACATTTTGTAAGATTTGTCTGTAAGGGGAATGCCCAAGTACTTAGTTGGGAGTGCTTTGTGTTTAAAGCCCAAAATGTTGGCCAAATTTCTTTGGATTGCGGGGTTGGTATTGAAGAAGAAGATCATAGATTTGGAATGGTTGATCTCTGCACCTGAGGCTCCCCCAAACTCTTATAGGATTCGTTTGTAGGCTTTTGCTTCCTTGACCGTGGGTATGCCATGAAGTGAGGTGTCATACACAAACTGTTGGTGTGTGGAAGTAGGGCAATTTTCGAAAGGTTTGATACCTGTTATTTCACCTGTTGCGGTTGCGCTTTTTATGCTTCGACTTAGACCTTCCATCATCATAATGAACAGGAAGGGGGACAACGGGTCTCCTTATATGATGCCTCTCGTGGGCCAGAAAGGTTTGGCAGGGGCTCCATTTATTAGTAGTGAGTAGCTTGTTGTGGATATTAAGCTGAATATCCAGCTGATCCAGTGTTCGATGAAACCAAAAGCTTCCAAAGTCTTGACCATATAGTGCCAGCTAATTTTGTCATAATCTTTTGCTAGGTCAAGTTGTATTATCATTCCCCCTCTCTTCTGAATCTTCAGGGTGTGGATAAGCTCGTGGGCATGGATGATATTGTCCATTATTTGTCTTCCTTCCACGAAGCCTGCCTATTCTTGTGAGACCAGTGTGGGTAGGAGGGGTTTCAATCTATTTGCTATAACTTTGGAGATTATCTTATAAACCACATTGCACGATGCTATAGGTTTGTAACGATCATGGATTTTGGCTTCATTTTCTTTGGGGATTAGTGTAATCATTATAGCATTTAGCGCTTTTAGAATGGAGGCTGACCTTCTGGAGTCTTCCACTACCCTATAAACGTTGTGTTTGACAATTTCCTAGCAGACTTTAAAGAACTCCACTGTGAAGCCATCTGGACCTGGGGCTTTCCCATTGGGCATTTCCTGGAGTACTTGTTCAATTTCCTCCTCAACAATGGGTCTGTTTAGGTTGTTATTTTGTTCCTCGGTGACCAGGCGAGGGATGTGTGGGATTATCCTTTGTATGGCCTCCGTTCTGTCTTGGTTGGGTTCCTGGGCTATCCCGTGGAAGTGGTTTACTAGAGTAGTTTCGATCTCCTTATGTGACTCTCGCTTTATTCCATCCTGGTCCTTAATCTTCAAGATTTTGTTATGGGCTCTTCTGGCCATGGTTGTTCTATGAAAAAACTTGGTGTTCCGCTCTCCTTCCCTTATCCATCTGATACGATACTTTTGTCACCAAAGTGTTTCTTCCTGCTGGCATCGAGATTCCCATTCTTGGGTCATCTGGAGCTCTTCCTTTTTTTGATCCTCCGTATAGCCCTCCGAAATGCAGCTTTACTGGAGTTTTTTTCATTTTTTCTTCTATGTTGTTTGTCTCTTGGTTTATATTCCCAAAAGTGTCCTTGTTCCACTCCTTGAGTTTATATTTGATGTACTTTAGTTTCTTATAGAGTTTGAACATCCTTGTCCCTTGATCTGGTTGCTCCTCTCACCACCACTGTTTGATTCTTTCCTTGAAAGGTGTTCAATCCAAAATTTCTCAAATCTCAATGGTTTGTTCTTTGGTGTGGTTTGGAAGCCTGCTTCCAGTTGCACTGGCCAGTGATCAGATCCCCCCCAGGGAAGGATGTTGCAATCTAAGGTTAGCCCTTGCATAATGATTGACTCTGATACTAAGAATCTGTCAAGTCTTGTTGTTATCTGATACTGGTTCATCCGTTTATTGTTCCAGGTGAACTGACCATTTTTAGTTTTGAGGTCTACCATCTCCGCTGTGTTTATGAACTTTGAGAATTCTTCCGCATCCCTATCCAATCTTCTTGTACCTCCTTTTTTCTCCGCAAGTGACGTGATGATGTTGAAGTCCCCTGCCAGGATCCATTTGAGGTTGTTGAATCGGGTTTTAAGGTCTTCTAGGTCGTGTATCATTCCTTTGTCTTCCTTTGACACCTAGGGCTCATAAACATTAGTGCATAGAATCACCTCTATGTTTCCAGTGATTTGCATGCGTACCGTAAGGGTGTGCATGGTCGCTTCGACTGCTATTAGGCTCAATACTTGTGGGTTCCACGAGGTGAGAATACCTCCTGCCATTTGGTGGCCTCCGATAGCCATCATCTTGTACTTGCGCCATTGTTGTTTACTGATTGCCTCAATTATGTCTGTAGTGCATTTTGTCTCTTGAATGAAACATAGATATAGTTGTTCCTGCTTTAGTCTATTTCTAATGATTCTTTGTTTTCTCGGGTTGTTTAGGCCTCTCATATTCCAAGTTATAACCTTCATTTAAACAAGTGGGGGGGAGTTGGGGAAGAGTTTCTTGATCTTACCCGAGTTTATCAATAGCGCTCCAAGCTCCTGTAGGGCTATGCTATTTGATTTCCTACCTTTTTTCCTCCTCGTCTGCTTAGGTGAGAGTTGTGGTTGTCCCTCGTCGGCTTTGACTCCTAGGTGTCCTATCTCCCCGTGTGTGTGCTTTAGTCCTCTAGCTTTGGTTTCCTCCCTTAGGAGAAACATGTATTGAATGTCGTCAAGTTGCTCTGTTGGAACATTGTCTACTCCTTGTCTTTTCCATTGCTCTAGTATGTTCAGGAGATCTATCCCTTCCTTTTCCACAAGGTCTCTGAGATCATGATCTTATGTGCCTACTTCACTCAAGGTCGTTTCTGCATCTCCCTCTGCTTCTTGCATGGGGGTGTTGTCGTCTCTGGTTTCTCCATCCATTGGGGTTGCGCAACTCCCATGTTCCTTCTTGTTACTTGGCCAATCGGTGGGCTCGTTTGTTGCTTGTTCTCTGATTTCTTGAGCTTTTGCCGAATCCTTTTCTTCTTCTACCCCTTTTTGTCCCTTCCTTCCATTTTATTCCGGGTCTTCGGGTTATTTCCTGCTGGGGTTTTACTCTGTTTTTTGTTTGCTCTGCTTCTGGGGTTCGGTTTTATAAACCCATCCTCATCCTGCTATGGTTTGGGGTTTTCCACTTCCTGCTTTTTATTAAGAAGGCATTCTTTGATCAGGTGGCCATGTTCATGGCATCTTCTGCATCTGAAGGGGATCTGTTCATAATCTATGTTTTGGATCCATTCCTCATCCCTGAATTCCAGGCCCATGGCTTCTGGGAGTGCTCCGGACACATCCATCTCTATGCAGATTCTTGCGTAAGATGTATATCTCCCTTTTAGGGTGGATTATGAGGTCTTCAAATATTTTCCCAGTTTGTTTCCTATTGCTTCAAAAGTAGAGGGCAACCAGTAGTCTAAAGGTAAGGAATAAAATCTCAGGCAGACCGACACCTTTTTGAAAGTCTCTTTTTCTGGGGAGAAAGTTTCCTTCCATGGCTGCATATACAGTCCTGCCGAGGCGTGGAAGTATGGACCTCCCTCAAAGACTCTATCCCCGTTCTCCAGGTTCATGAATACTGCTGCGAAGAAGCCTTTCGAGCCCAGGTGGAGCTCCACTTCTCCATTTGGCTTCCAGTGATATTTAATCCAATTGCACAGCGTTCTTTCTGTGGGCCATAAACCCATGAACTTACAGATTAGCGCATGTGTCTTCATCTGGTCCCTGTAGAGTTGCGTTTGCGGATCCTCCAGTATCACCTTTGGTATCATTGTTGTTTTGGGTTTGCACGGGTTGTGCCCTTCTGTCCCGTTGGGCTTCGATGTGTCTTGCGCCTCACTTTGAGTTTCTCCGGTGTCTTCTCCCATGAAATCGCTTTTGCCCTGGTTCCTTTCCTGGCCTTTTTCTGGGTTTGATCCCAAGGTGCGTGTCATTGGTGCCTTGAAAACTATGCCTCTTGGCCCTTTCCCTCTGTCCACCACTAATTATACAAAGTATGAGAAGAGAAATATGTAAGGGAAAGAAAACAATCTACAGTGACCATTAGTATTATACATGCAACAAGCTATTGAATTATCCACAACACCCCATATTGTTTCGGCATGTGTGTTTACGCCAAAGGTGTGTGCGCCAATGTAACACAACATTATTTTAATATGACTAAGTTTTGAATTAGTACAACCCAAACATAGCACCAAAACAAAGAAACTAGGATTTGACCATGTTTATGACATAGTAATAATTCACCTCTCTATCTTACACGAAAGTTAATTATTGTGATGTACATCCCATGTTATCTTTTTTATAACTCTACACCTTTAAAACAATGAACAAATCCACAAATTTATATATTTCTTTCGATAAATTCCCTTTAACATTATTTGTCCCATCGTAAACTTTAACTTATTTCATAATCAACAAGATAATAACCCTTAACCACATCATGCATTAAATATAAAATCCAAAAACAACACTCAATCACATCATAATTTACATATATAATCCATAAAGTAAAGGATCCAACAAGGTGTTTCTAGATCTCCATGTGGTTTTAGGTTTTACTAGTAAGTTGATAAACTATGATAAGTTGAAAGTGAAAAAGTAAACACTAAATTACAAATCCAACGAGGTGTTTTTGGATCTCCATGTGGTTTTACTGGGAAGTTGATAAACTATGATAAGTTGAAAGTAAAAAAATAAACACTAAATTACAAAAACAATGCCACCCTTGTTGAGTAAAGTCTTTTCAAACATATGCCCTAGGCCATAATTCTATCAATAAATTATACTCTAGCATTGTGTATTCTTCCCTATGGTCTAGCCCTTGGTCCTATCAATAATTCATAGTGTTCATTGCTAGCATTTGTTTAATCTTTTCTATTGAACATCCAAGTGAGGTCACATTATCTATGTGAGATATCACCTTCCTCGGGCAGTTTAGTTTAGGCAATGCGCCACATCATTCCCTTGTCACTTATGTCAATTAACATGGAAGTGAAAGCGATCCTTGTAGATCAAATCTAATAAGAATATGGTACTTGCAAGACGAAAACTATGATTTATAATAATTAGTAAAGTAGAATCGCAATGAGTAACTTATTGACTTCTTCCCGAAATTAACAAAATTTTGGTTGATTTTCAACGGGAGACATCCATTCAACTAACTCGATGTGCATGATATATATTGTGCGCTCCGTATAGATGAATGTCCATATATTGAAGAGCTAAAATTCACATAAATAATTATTGGACATGTAAATGGATATTAATTTTCTAAATTAAAATTGGAAAAAAATAATGTCGTACCTCCGACATAAAAGGAATTCAAAAAGTGGATAATACGGAGAGACAAAACAATGTGTAAGTTGGCCACGATCGATTAAGAGAAATAATGAATTTTATTAATATTTTTATTAGTGCACTTTTGCATTTTATTCCCACTAGTAATTTTCGTCTTTAACATTGATATCCAAATTGGATTTTATTGCTCTCCACTAGCATTAATTTATATTCCATTGTGAGGGTCATATCCCATAATGATATCGCTAGACCAAACTATCAACTACTACTTTTTAAGGTTCTTAATTCCAAGGACATATCCTAATCGAGGACATTTAAAACTTTATATTGGCTTTCTCTACTATGTGCCATGCATTAATTACATTCTATATCATTCTATACAATGAATTAGGGAGCCCCATCATTATATATATCAAAAGTCAATGCATATAAATATTAAGGAAATCATGTGTATACTACATGTCCGGTAATGTGGCCTATTTATGAGATGTTGATGTCCACTAGAAGTGCTACTATTTCTCTAATGGGGTCATCTTAAGGGAATTAAACATATCTAGACACAAGATGCATTGCATCATTAGTAATTTCTGCGAACCTTCCCTTCATTATCATATTTATTTTCTTAAATATGAAAAGGACACAACAAATTATTATTTTTTTAAATTTGAAAAGGAGACAACAAAAGAAGGTAATAAGTGCGTAGCAAAGGAATGTAATAAGTGGCCGTACTTTTTTTCGGCTAGAGAGATATCATTATCTAGAGGTTCTAAATAATTGTGATTGAAGATAGGGTAATAGGCGAAATGGACATCGTTGTAATTATTCTAGTAGTCGGCAAGCTTAATGTCGGCACGTCTTTTGGATTTATTGATTAGCCCAACCTCCGCTAAACTTGAAGGATCACCAAACTCGAAGAATAGTCGCTTTTTATATATATTTTTTCTTATAATGTTTTTTTATATGAAAGAAAAATAAAAT
Source organism: Picea sitchensis (assembly GCA_010110895.2). Lineage (NCBI taxonomy): Eukaryota > Viridiplantae > Streptophyta > Pinopsida > Pinales > Pinaceae > Picea > Picea sitchensis. Next base: position 176,578 of record SNQJ01S0001614.1, read on the forward strand.
AAAATTATTGATGAAAATTATTTTAGATTAATTTCTATGGGAAAAGATTAGATAACTTGAATTTTTTTTGGTAAATAATAACTCTTTTCTAGATTAAGGAAGGCGATAAGTATTGCCAAACACAATGTGAAGTTGTAGTGTTTTTTTTAAGGTAGTATAGGGGCATGTGGAATGAGGTGTATCATGAATTCTTTATGGTTAGTTAGCAATCAATTTTTTGTATAACATATTTGCGTGCATGGCTGTAAAATTTTGATATGCAATGTTCACGAGGATACTATCACATTACAATGTTGTCATAATAATTATAATAACAATAATTTTATTTTAAGGTCATGATTAAGACAAACACCAAGTTGGTGTATGAGACCCCCTTGTTTGTGGGACAAGGGACCCTCTTCGCACAATGATTTGACTGCTAAAGTCTACGGAGGTGTACATACCCTACTCCCCTCTGGATTTGAACCAATAACCTCCAAGGAGGAAACACATGTTCTTAACGATTAGGCCCACTCAAGTTCTACTATGACCATAGGAACGATAATACACATGTAATTTGACAGAACTATGACCATTATGCAATCGTCCCAAATAAACTAAACACCCTCATTTTTTAATATAAAATGGTTAACTTGAATTATAGTAAATAAATATAACGAGACTTTGTCATGATATTTAAAATGACAAAACCATGCAGTTAACCGCAAGTTAAAAACTTTACAATACATAATTCAAGTTTCACTTTAGTATACAATAACATATTATTTATTTTCTCTTATTCTTAAATGTTAAGGGAGATTGTTCTTTGTATTATTTCGTATAATTGTTTTTATCAAACACCTTTTCTTTACTAAAACCATATTAGATCTTTAAATTATATACAGAAAAAGGATTTACATCAAATCCCAAAGGGGATTTACCATGACGAAAACCAAATCCTCTCCCTAGTAACAATGATCGACGTTTTCATAACAAAACGTAACAGTGTTTTGGACCACATAGATATCTCCAATGAAAACATACTGAGATAAAAACATATTGTTCTCTGTATCAACAATAAATATCAGAAGAAAACAAAATAAAACTAGAAATCAACTTGTTGGAGACTGGGGTTTCTCCTTTGCCACCACCTCTAGGATCAAATATGTGTCCTTGTCATCTTCTTGGACTGCATCTGAAGACTATGAATCAATGTCCAACACAATTGGATTGGCCCTAGTGCCCACTGAGATTGAGGATCCCTCCCCTTGTTTCCTTTTGTATTCCTTGTCATATGCTTGAGAAACAATGATTTTTACACCAAACATTGTCTGGCACATCGCTTTGAACTTCCCTTCAAAGATACATATGTTATGTAGAATATCCTACTGCTCCTATTTGTTCTTCTCGAGAGCTTGCGCCACAAGGGCCTTCATTATCCAATAAGCCCCAACAATCTTTAAATACTTTGTGTCTTGAGTTCGGGAGTAAACACGGTCCCTCACCCAATCCTAAACTTCCTCCAAAATTTGAGCATCGGGGGTCACCAAGCGTTGAGCTCGAATTGCCGCCTCCACCTCTTCAATCTCCTTCTTAACCGCCTCTGATAAATTCTCCTAAAACTTGTGCCTAGCATTCCAATCATCCCTTTTTTCTCTAGTAGAGGAAATCAAATCTTGAGAAAATGATGCCTTGCCACTCCCCTAGCCTTAGATTTCCTCACGTTCGCCCCCTTACCAATGCCCCTTGCCATCATATGGTCCGAGAGAAAACACAAGTAGAGACTAGATTGAAAATGAGATGACAATATCCACAAACCCAACTAAAATCCCATAGTTGTTGACCCGCCAGAGAGCTCCCCAAGACTTCTCATCAAAATACAACGCCCTTTCAATCCCACCTATAAACTTAAAACCAAAACTAGTCTTGAACCCAAACCTTTACCACAAACCAATGCCCGCAAAACAGAACCACAGAGGGATTCAAAATATTACTTGTCGGGCTCTCCCCTGTGAGCTAGCCCAAGCTTTCTTGTCGAGGCCACCCTCCTTTCCCAAGCCAATTTTGACCATCTAGCATCTCAGCTCGAACCATTTGAGAAAATAGACCAATACCACTTAGTGTACTCATCATCGTATGATTACTTAGACTTCCCCTTATCAGACTATAATTCAATCCATCCCTCTCTATACTTCCACTATTTAACTCCCACCTCCACATATTAGATCTCTATGTACTAACCTTGTACCTCTCTAGTCCAGGATCTATCACATTCATCATTTCAATGATTAGGAAAAGAGGTGGCATGCCCCTCCCAGCATGGGTCATCCACCACCTTGCTCATATGAAATTTTGTCAATCTCTCTCCCCTTGAAGGACTTATTACGCATGGCAGGTTGATTACCTAATACACCATGTGGGTATCTCATGCCCCAATTGTTGTCACTCCATCTAGGAAATTGTTTTATCAAACTTAATTTTGTATATATTTTTTTATTTTTTAAATTTTATATTCTATTTTTTTGTTTGTTTGTTAGAAATGTGCCTGTAACCTACAGGGCCAACATTTTTAACCATTGGCTACAACCCAATGGCATTTAAGTCGACAAAATCACCCGAGGATCGCACCCGGCCTGGGCCACACTAACCCTCAACATGGTTGTATTTTTGGGTGTCTCCTCCCGACTAAACTCATCGTAAAGATGTTAAACTTGGATCGCCTAGCAAACGAAACCCACACCTTAACTGGTTGAGCTAACAAGAATTAACAATTTTATATTCAATTTAAGTCTTCTTCATTTTTCTTTAAACTCAATTTACATTTAAAATGTTATTTTTTTAGTTGCTTTAAGTACTTCTTTTATTTATTTTATATCTTCTTTACCAAATCCGATTGACCACTTTTGTTCACTTATAAAAAAATATATATATTAAAATTAAATATAAAACATTATAATAAATTAAACTAACTACTTGAGAAAGTGAAAGATGGCTATTAAAATTAAATATAAAACATTTATAATGAATTAAATTAACTACTTGAGAAAGTGAAAGATGGTTATGGGGAAGCATGTTATTTTGTGGATTTCTTTATTGCAACATTGGTTATGCTTCTTAATTATTATTAATATGAATTATTTATGATAACGATATAAAATGAAATATAAAAAGTATAAAAATTTATGGTTGAAAATATTATTTAATTAATATGAATTATTTATGATAATGATATAAAATGAAATATAAAAAGTATAAAAATTTATGGTTGAAAATATTATTAATAATTGAAATTTATTTTTGCAACATTGGTTATGTTTCTTAATTATTATTCAATATGAATTATTTATGATAATCATATAAAATGAAATATAAAAAATATAAAATTTTATGGTTGAAAATATTATTAATAGTTGATTTTTTTTTTTACATATTTTAATAAATATAAAAATGTAAAGATATTTGAAATATGATAACTATTTTAATTAATAAATTATTGATTAATAATTTTTTGAATATGTTTTTAAAATACTTTTTATATTTAAATTTAAGCACCTAATACCTATTAAAAATTGATATGTCTTATTAAGCATCCAATATATATATATATATATATATATTAAATAAAAAAGAGAGGGTAGTACCTTCTATATTAGATAATCAAAAAACATGGACAAAATACAGTGTCATGGCTAAAAACCACCAAAAATACTGCCGGTATCCGGAAACCAGTATAGCTAAGGGGCCAATAGCAGTTATAATAATAAAACATTTAGTTCAGAGCCCCTGTCCTGCCCGAAGGAAACCAGAACAGGGGCTAATGGTTCAAGAGTGTATAAAACAGCAAAGCAGAAAACAAAAGCCAAGTGGCAGTAAAACCTATTCATCCCTTGCACCGTCACCTTCACTCGCCTGCCAAGCGTACCTGGCTGGAATAGCAAACTCCTGCTCACACGTGGGGCACCTGAGCTGAGCAGGAGCTCCAGAAAGTGCGCCGAGGAGGATGTCTACACGCTGGCTCATGAGGAGCATCCTGAGTTCCACATCCGCCAAGTGGCTGCGTAGCTCAAAGATCAATGCCAAGTGTTCATCACTGCGAAGAGAACCATACAAACCGTCACCCTGGCCACTGCTGGGGGCAGTTCCCGCATCCATTTCCTCTCCCGAATCAGCCGCTGCCTTACTCTTTTCCTCGCGAATCTCATTGCCCGGAGTCTTCTCTGCATGAATAGATGGCAAGTCGTCCGTCCAGGGAACTTCTTCGACGATACAGCCTGGTACATAGTCGTAACATATCAAAGCTCGAACAGGACTCTCCATGGCTTGTGGCGCCTCCATGCAGGGCAGGTCTCCACTGGTCGGCTCCTCTTCCATTATACAAGTGGACAACGCAACCTCGGGCTCGGCGTCCCTAGCATTACTCAAGTTAGAAAACGAACCTTCCCTGCTGCCTCCAGCCTTTCGCTCAGCAATGATGTCGAGCAACTTTCGCCTCTCTTCACGCGCTTTTTTACGAAGAATTGAGGATGCTAAAGCGAGAGCACATTCCAACTGTTTCTTCCTGCGACGCTGCGCCCTGTGGGCGTCCCAAGCCGAGCCCCGACGGGGCCTGGCACGCTCTCGAACCATTGAAACAGAGCAAATATCGCCAATATAGAGCCAGAACCGCGCAAGACGGGAGGTCTTAAACCAGAGCAGCAGCAGGTGCAAGTCCCTAACAAACCATCTCAGACAAGGAGCGAATTCATAAAAATCCGAGAACAAAGAGCCCTGGGAGGCCTCACCAAAGCATATTGCATAAATGACGAACGACCGAGCGAGTGCCATAACAAATGCTCTCTGTCCGTGCGCATAATCCAGCACATAACTAGACTTCATTAGAATCTGTCCTTCCGGATCCATAATCTGCTTGAGCTCGCGGGAGAAATAAATGATCGCGCGAGGGAGCATCGCCGTCGTATGAACTCTGCGATGGCCAGCCCCCAGCGTTAATACTAATGCGTGGGTGGCTGCCATCCGAAGTTAAACCTGCACTTAGTGCTTGCCCATGTGTCATTGACCCCGAGCGTCGTGTCACCCCATCCGGGGATTAAGCATCCAATATTAAGATGATATGTCATATCAAATTATTATAGTTAAAATATTATAACTATTTTAATCAATAAAATATTGATTAATAATCTTTTGAATATGTTTTTTTAGATACTTCTTATATTAAGTTTAAAGACCTAATACCTATTAAGAATTAATATGTCATATTAAAGACCCAATATTGTGTTGATATGTCATATCAAATTGTTTGATTAATAATCTTTTGAATATGTTTTTTTAGATACTTCTTATATTAAGTTTAAGCACCTAATACCTATTAAGAATTAATATGTCATATTAAAGACCCAATATTGTGTTGATATGTCATATCAAATTGTTAAAGTTGATATGTCATATCACATTGTAAATGCCATGTCATGACTCAAATTTAATGGTGACCACAACCTTACTCTTTCATGGAACGAAATTTACAACACCTCTCCTTAACCAATTCACCAAAATCCCTATTGTAATTAATATATTTTATATATGTTTGTAAAATAATTTCACAATAGAAGAAGGCATAAACCTAAATCATAAATATACACAATTTCTATAGGAATAAAGCAACCCTTCGATGCTTTTTTTATAAAATATTTTTTTCGTATTAAAAAATCAAAATAGTTTTTTAATAAAAGGAACCACTCTTATCAAGGTGGCGGTGGGGTGTGAAGTGTCACATATAGATTGTGATGTGTTTTTGTTTCATCTTGTTATGTTTGTGAATTGTGTATTATTTACGAAGAAAAGAAAATGAAATGCATTGAAAACTTATTTATTATTTATAATATTTTTATTTTTTAATTTTTATTAAGAAGAAATGTTATTAATTAACAATGAGCATTAGAAAAGAGATCTTATTTATTTATATATATATATACATGATTTGACAAATTTGAAGAGGGTTGATGTGCTACAAAGTAACATTACTATTTGAAACATCATATTCTTTATAGTTGTGTCTATTAAAAATGTCTCTTTGTAAGCTAAATATGCAAGTCTAAAAGATATATACAAAACAAAGAAAATGTGTGGGCTCAAAAAATGAAATTATTCAATATTTTAAAATCAATTAATACAAAGGAAAATGGGAATCATATATTACATATAAAAGTATAAGCATGGTCATAATAGGCGGTCAATTGTTGTATGGCTTATAACATGCTCATTTATTACTTGAATCATTATAAATTGTTGGCGCTTGATCATTGATTATGTTTTTTTTTGTTACTTGGATTTTCACTTCATAATCGATTGACCTTTAAATGGATTTTTACTGTGAACACTTTTGTAGCTTATAGTTGGCCTCATTATCTTCCTAAGTACACTTGGTGCCATCGGTCACACAACATTAGGATTATGTTTGACTAATTACATGTTCGTTCCCACTAACTATAGTTTGAGACTCACCACCATGTCTCACAACATGATAGAATTTATCAATTGTGCCATCTAATTGACACTAAAACGAAGGATAACTTCATCTTCCAATGCCCCATATTTTTTTTCATTGTAATTTTATTATGGTAAACAAAATTACATTCAACAAATGCATTCCCACATTTTATGTATCTCCTCATACCGAGGGATCATAATAGTATGGGTCAAGTGTATCATTGATTCCTCTACTAGTCATAAAGAAAAATAGAAGTATACAAAATATCATCTCACAAAGTTGCTTGTAATATACATTCCATGAGTGTCATTGTATTAAAAACAAAAATTTATGGTCATAACTTTGAAGTATTTCAAGATCCTTTAATAGTCCTGCCAAAGCCATTATATATAAAGAGGCTTATGTATAATTATCCCCATGATTAAGTGAAGGGTGCATGAATGTATTAAATGGAGTGTCCCTCCACTTTCTCCTGAACGATCCAAGATCCTTAATCCAAGAGTAATTGAGCTTTTGATAGGCCATCAACTTCCTTTTTCCTTTCTTTGTACACATGCTGAAAATATATAAGGTTAAAGAAAGTACAAGCAAGATGAATCTCCTCAAATATAAGTTGGAGAATGTAGTTTCCCAAAGAGTATGTTCCATTCATCCAATTCACCACCATTTAAAAATCACCAGAGATTTGAAATTTTTGAGCACCCTTTTTTTGTTGCCAAGGATAACAATAGATTTAATGCCAATAGTTCAACCCCATTGTTGGTCCCCTTATCTAGTCCTTTTTTAAAAGAGATTACACGAAGATCAATTAAATAAATCATGCCTCTAGTGCCATAGAGTGGTATATCACCTTAGCAAGCTCCATCAAAATAAGCCCTAACGTAACTCTAATCAATCTAATCCTCATATATTTGACTGGGTGGCTTGATCTTTGTGGCTCATACACATCCATCTAGGATATGCATACTCTTCATATCACATTGTATAGGAGGGATAATCTTATCTTCAAATATTTGTGAGAATTTTTTGGGTATGTGTTATGTTCTTTGCACGACCAACACCATGCACGATTTGTTGCATCTGATGCAACCGGGGAGGGTCACAGGGGGGCGAAGCCCTCCAAAAAAAATTTAGGCAATTTTTGCATCCATTTTTTAGTGGTTTTCAGCACCCAGTTTTTTCTTTTGGAAATTTTGTCGTGCATGGGTGGATTTGTGGCTTGGCCCATGGTTTTCTAATTTCGATTAAGGAATTAGGGTTGTAGTATAATCTGGGTCAATGGATTAGTGGTTTTGGATGTCATAGGATCCTATATATAGTGTATTGTAAACAATGGAGTGTGAAGATGATAAATAATAATTAGAGTTGTTGTTGTAAACAAGTTGTTGGTTTTCCCGGTCGGTTTCCAAGGTAAATCTTGTGTATATGTATGATTTCAATTGTGTTATTTTTTGTTTTTTAAGAATCTATGTGTGCATTGCTCACGTCCTGGCCCATTACGATGGAGTATCACTAGCCTTCTAAAGGCTTTCATTAGATGTAATCCTTTGGCTCTAAAACCACAAGCTACCAAAACAATGTGCTCAAAACCACCACTATTGACCTAACAACTTTGACTCTTTCACCGAATCAAGTTTAACCTAACATTCTCCCCTTTAAACTTGACTTGGGGTTTCCCATGACCAAATCCAGCCAAACCTCCCTCAAAGTCAGGGTATCCAAGAATCTTGCATGCTCCCCCTTATCACCTAGGTCTTTTTCTAGACTTTACTGGTGAAATTTCAAACAAGGGGTAGGAATGCCTAATCGGGTCTTACTGTCATATTCCCATTTACATTCAACTCTATTAAATTTTAATTAATTTTTTTTCATTGTTGTTATCCTGACACTTATATCACCATCCTCTTTCCTTTCCATTGCTTTCATCTATTCAACCCATGTCTCCCATGCACCCAGATCCCATGGCTTCACCATTCAAACCCTCCTTTCAGGATATTTTATTAGCCAAACAAACTGTCAACTCTTATACCATTTGTTAGGAAATTAAAATGCGAGAAAGATAAAAATAACTAGAGATACTAGCTAACCAAACTCCCCAAAACATAATCAAAGGCAGTGCATTGTACTTATTTTTCTTAAACAAGAATGGGTAGATTTATATTAACAAAATGTTGCAGTCAAGTACACCAATGCTTTAAAAAACAACCACATGAATCTATTTTGATACAAACGAGCATCTCCTATATCTAAAAATATGCATACTACAATTGTAGATTCTTGAAACACTTGTTGGTATATATTCTTACATAAATGACTAGAGACAGAGATACTTTGAAGAACATAAAAGAAAAAAAAAGAAAAAAAAAAAAAAAAAATAGCCGATGAAATTTTGAGAGAGGTGTCCACTTGAATGTTGCCTCTCATGACCAAGCTTTGTCCATATATGTTATGTTGAACTGTAATGCCACCTTGGGCTGCAACTGACCCAACTAAATTGACTGTCAGAGTCTAAACCTTGTCTTGTGAATTCATCAGGGAGGATACATTTTTCCTAAGGGTTAGATTTGTTGATGTTTTACTCATACAACTAACAATTACTGTTCTTCTTTATTATTACAATCATTTAGCACACTAGTTGTATAAATAAGATCACTGAAATAGAGGCAATCACAGAAACAATAGAGACACATAGATTATCCTGGGAAACCCTCATGGGGAAGAAAACCCAGCAAAAACTTCCTCAATATAGATATACCAAAAACAAAGCAAAAGATCCTCCTCTGCTCCTTCACTAGGAAAGAGTAGTGCACCACTTAACCAAGACATAGACCAAAACCCTTCTCAACATCACATCTAGTTGCAGTAGCAGTTCCTCCAAGACTTGCACACTTCTTCGTAGCTGCAGAGCTAGTGTGTGTGTGAGTGTGCAAATGAGGTGCTAGCCTCCTTTATAAATAATAGTCTGGCCTCCCTTAATCAGGTTTGGGCCGAACTGTCACTTTACCCTTTTAATTTACATTTAATTGTCAAGGCACAAAAGGGTCGACTTTTACAAAGGCACAATAGGGCCTATATAATAAATATAATATAACAATATTATTCAACACTCCCTCTTAGGTAGAATATTCTTCGAAGTTACAATATTTCAACACTCCCCATTAAAAAGAAGGGTATTCTACTGACAACATTAATAACAACTGACTAGACTCAATATCTGGAACATTGTCTGTCATATCTATAAATGATCGAAAGTTTTTCTCGTCATCAACATCAGTAGAAACTGAGCATCGTCATCATCTGCAACGCGGAGTTCGAGTAACATCATCATCATCAATAACATGAAGCCGGAACATCAACATCAACAACATGAAGCTGGAACAACAACATCAATGGCAACATAATGAGACAGGAATATCAACAACAACAACAACACTGGGCACTCCAACAGCCCGTCCATTCGGACCTTAGGGGATTTGTCCATGGATAATAAAATCCCCTAGGATATAAATCCTAACGAGCTGCCACACGACTGACCACAACAAGTATATACATACAAAGGCACTCTGATAGACCATCCATCCAGACCTTATGAAATCTGTCCAGGGATCATAAATCCCCTAGGATATAAATCCTAACGAGTTTCCCTACTGGTGGTAAGGATACCATAGTATCATCAACATCACTCCCCCTTTCGAGGGAAGTCCTTTCAAACTATACCAAGCTTATCTCAGAAGTACTCAAACTTCACACGAGACAGAGGCTTGATCAACACATCTTCTACTTGCTCATTTATACCAACATACTGGAGTTTCACAACTCCCTTATGTACCATATCACGAATGTAGTGGTACAAGATTTCAATGTGCTTCAGCTTATCGTGGAACATTGGGTTCTCTGTCATCTTTATGCAACTATGGTTATCACAAAACATCACGGTAGCATCCATCTCTAGGTCAAATGGACCTGTCAACAACTTTCAAATCCATATGGCTTCACAACTGGTGGAGCATGTTGCAATGTACTCTGCTTCTGTCGTATTGAGAGCAATACTCGATTGCTTCCTGCTTTTCTATGAATTCATGATTGACCCTAAACTAAAACAACATCTTGAAGTGATTTTTTTGTCTGAAGCACTTCCAGCCCAATTTGAATCAGTATAGCCATACAATCTGAAGTCACAATCTCCAGTATAACAGAGGACATAGTCCAACGTACCCTTAAGGTATCTCATCATGTGCTTTGTAGCTACAAGGTGAACATGCATGGGCTCCACCAGATACTGACTCAAGGTGTTCACAATAAAACATATATCTGGTTTGGTATTCGTTAGATACATCAATGAACCAATCACCTGTCTGTATAGAATAACATCAACTATTTCTGACGAAGTATCAACCAATAACTTCAGATTCATTTCCATAGGAGTGGACATGAATCTATAGTCCATCATGTCGAATCTCTTCAGAATTTCCACAACATACTTTCCTTGATTAAGGAAAATCTCTTTATGGGCTCTGCCATACTTCAAGACCTAAGAAATAGTGCATCAGGCCTAGGTCATTCATTTCAAATTCAATGACAAGCTTATTCTTACAATCTGTGATGAGATTTTCTCCATCTGTCAAGAATAAGTCATCTACATATAGCAACAATATAACTGGTCCATCATTCTCAATCTTGAAGTAAAGGTTGGGATCAACTCTGCTCTTGGTAAAGCCCAAGCTCATCATAAAACTATCAATCCTGCCATACTAAGCTCTTGGAGCTTGCTTCAACTTGCAGACATGAGTCTTCTTGTCCTGTACTTCGAAACCAAATTTTCATGTCACATTGTACCAACCTGGTACACTTGTTCAGCTACAACTCAATTTGCATAATCATGTGTTGGTTCTATGTGCTTTCTACAAAGCACTATTTGTCTCACTTCCTGAGAGTATGTCCTCTACTTTTTCCGCAATTGTTCCTTATGGAACTGGGACTCTGCACCTGCAGCTGTTATTTCTGAAGCTAAGAATGACTCCTCTATTCTCACTATAGTTTTTGAACTCTGAGAGTAGCTCCTCTATTCTATCACGACAACAAATTCATCTGAAACTGAGAGTGGTTGATACTTAAGGTAACTTTTCTTCTTTCATGGAAGTAATTCAATCTCAAATACAGGGACTGTTCCCTCTGAATCTCATACTGTATCAGAATCATGGTTGTTCTAACTGTCTTCAAGAACACTGGAACTATTTCTTCGATTACTAGAGCAAGTGTCTCGTCATAGTCTTCTCCCTCTTGCTGGGAGTATCCTCTGGACACAAATCATGATTTGTACATCTCTATACTATTATCTGCAACATGCTTGATCTGTTAGATCAATCTTAGAAGTCACCATCGACTTCCCTTCCGGTCTTAAGGAAAAATCCATATCCTGGTCCTTCTGACTGGCTTCCTCCTCGGTCATTGAAACAAGGGAATCTTATGAGGATATTTCATGTCCCCTAGAGGTCTCTGAAGCTATGATCTAGTCTTCTTAACTCATGGCATCTGTCTGTCAGTCCTAAAAGATGTCTCTTTTTTTTTCCATCTGATCCTTTCTTAGATCAGGCTTACTCCGAGTCTCCATGCTCCCTATGAAGCTTGACTCCCTCTGAGTCCATAAAATTTTTGGATCCATCTGCTCCCTCTGATATGTATCGTCAATGCTATATGTCTTTGCATCCTACAAATTGTCACGGGCCCATGCTGGTCTTTTTTTCGTTACTGCATTGATTCTGGGTAGGCCCTTCTGTCTCTACTAACTCTTTCCGACGATCTGAAGAGTGATTAACTGCATCAAAGGGTTTTGTTCGATCATCTTTGGAGCCTTCTGTTCCTCATGATCTGTCTCCATACAAGATGTTATGTATCTAGCAAAAGTAGCTTCTTCTTATTCTTCTTTGGTACATGGATGTATATGGTCATATATACAACTTGGATAGTATGCGCCATGTCTCATCTAATATGTTGCCTCTTGAAACCGTCACTATAGCTCCCTCAGAGTTATCACCTGTGACCTACTCAGAGCAAGAACAACAAGGGAGAAACAATATACAAGAATAATACACATTGTAATAATAATAGAAATAATAGTGAGAACAATCGTCACAGTAGCTCCTTTAGAGCTATCATTTGTGACCTACCTGAAACAAGGGTCAAAAGTAAGAAATACAATAATAAGATATGAGAGAAACACTCTTCTAATGTTGTGATCAATCATTCCTCCATCGTAACCTGGAAACAAAACAAGAAGTTTCTCCTAGAGGAGATGTTAGTTATATCTGGTAAATGATTACAATAAGCATTTATCTTAATAATGCTCACATGCTACCAAGTATAAAACTTTTCAAAGATTGCTATCACAACTATAGTGTTTACTTGTAATGAGGAAGTTATCAAACTTGACATGTGCAAATTTGAATCTTATCAACTTAATCAATCAAACCTGGAACATGAAGTCTTGTCCTCAAGAATGAGTGTTGTTGCTTTTCTTCTGAGTCTCCTTCACTCAAGATGACAAGTATTCTCTTCAACCCGTCCTTTGTACTAAGATAATATGTTTTCTTGACAAAAATCTAAGTTAGAGAATAAACTCTATAGTATCAACCTTAATCAATTTAATACTTTTGACTTTAATTTTGACTAATGGTTAATTGATAGTCATAACCTCAACAGATCAAAATACAACCTAGATGTTCATAAGATCATAACAAATAGAGGCATATTAAATTGATCAAACCTGAGGTGCATTGTTCTTCTGAATGTGTTGGATTTGAGATCCCTCTGAATCTACGATTGTTGTTTAGACAAAATATTCTTTCTCTTGCAAATACCCATTAAAAATAATGATACAGTTAAACATATGTAAGTACATACCTCTGACAGTATCGGTAGGTAGTGGCACCATCTGGTAGTAGCAACAATAAATAACAAACCTTTAAAACTTCAAAGGTGTTGCAACTTGTAATTTAAAGGTAGGTGGAGATTTGCTAGGGTAAGGCGCACTAGGACAAAAAAAATCAGTCCGAACACTTCACAAAAACTTTCACTGCAACTGTTGTTGCCATTACAATTGGTGTTGCAATTGGCATGAAGGAACTGGTATAAAGGAACTGGCACTGCAACTTAGGGTTTTATGAGGAAACGCTAATTTCTCAAACTTCAAATTTTAGAATTCTAATATAGGGATTAGATGTGCCCTCATAGGGCGAGCTCCTAGATGTGGTTACTTCTCCGAACATCCTCCTTAAACAGGGAAAACGTGTTAGGGTCCTAACCCACACATAGGTAGAACAATATATTTGGATGTAATAAAGGTCAATATTAATAAGGCCTTTCAATAAAATAGAATAAGGCGGATGTAAGAAGACCTAATAGAAGCTTCTGCTTCTAGAAGGATCTTCCTCTAGATGCTTCTTTTTAGTGTAAATAGGAGTCGAGGGTATGAGAACCCTAGCTTGGATATTATTGTAATAGAGCTCTGCTCAACTGGATGTTGCCCCCTCGAAGAGGTCCATGAACATTGCTTTCAGATTCAAAGTGTTATTTCTGTTGTTATTCTTATATCATTTCAGTGTTATTGTGGTGAATGTTCTGGTTATATTGCTGTTATTCTGCCATTACTAGCATTTTATTTCTGTTTTGCATACATTTCAATCTGGTATATTACAAGTCGTATTAGAGCACTTTCCTTAGCAGAAAGTGTGGATTATTTTTATTTTTTTCCAGGGTAGAGACGTATTCCGGCATCTTTAAGCCATAGAGATCAGTTGTTACGTGCATAAACCCACAGTTGAGGGATTCATACACGCAGGAAATACAAGTGGTACTTAAGCGCACATCTGTTGGCCACCCTTGTAACCCCTGTTGGTACCCCTTCGAGTGGTAGTGCATTAGACAACACCTGTGTACGGATCAACCTAGATTACCTGAAGCCCTCTTTAGATAAACTGATCAGCTGCCTGACTGGTATAGTGTCACCGAGAACATCATTCAGGAAGATACTCTCTAGTACCTGGGTAGTCGAGTAGTACGACTAAGGGTATGGTCTATCCTCCTTAGTTAGTGCCATGAGATATTGGGCCGAGTACTACTATTGGACCCCACACGTATATCAAAGAGCTATAGCACAGGGCAAACCCTTGAATACCTAACCCTTGGGGATAGAAACATAAACAAATTAAAACAGACAAGATCTATTGCCGCACAACTGTGTTCGGGTTGCCGAGTAAATACACATTTCTTTTTGGTTAAGCATTTGGGCATTTCCTCTCTGCAGTATTCTTCAGACCGAAGACCGGAGTATAACTCCGTAAAAACAAAAAAAGTCTGGAAAAATTTTCACCATTATTTCAGACCTATTCCATTGGATTCATCTCTTTTCCCTTATCACATTCATCCATATCATTTTTTCGGCAAATTTTTTTTACCCCGCCCGCCCCTTTTTAGTTCTCCCATCCTCATGGCCCATACTCGTAGCCAAGACTTGGAAGCTCGCTTCAACACCTTGCAATCTGGTCTCATTGAGACCCAACAAGAAGTGAAACAACTCAATGCCAATGTTGCCACCATCAATACAACCATGCAGTCCTCAATGGGCGAAATCAAACAAGACCTCACCACCCAACTTGAACCAGTCTTTTTGGCACTCTGCACCAAACTGCATATCCCTACAGATAACCCTTCCTCTTCCTCACCCCCACACACTGAAGGTGACCATTCCTCTCATTCCCATACTTTGCAGAACCATCACTTTCAACGTGACCTACACCTTCCACGGGTGGATGTGACCAAATTTGATGGCTCGAACCCCACTGGTTGGGTAACCCAAATGGAACATTACTTCTCTTTATACAACATTACAGATGACTTGGCCAAACTCCGATATGGTGTTCTCCATCTAGATCAAGAACATTGGCAATGGTGGCAATGGAGAAAAAATTCGCGTCAAGGGTATATTGCTTGAACACAATTTGTGGCAGAGCTTTATGAACGCTTTGACACTGACACCAACCATTTGGGTCGTTTGACAAAGCTGAAACAATTAGGAACAATGGAAGACTTTATAGCTTCCTTTGAGCGCCTGGATTTTAGAATAGAGGGCATGTCTGATGCCTTTTTCTGAGAGTGTTTTATCAGCGACCTCAAGGATGAAATTCGGGCCCATGTCCTCATGGCTCGGCTTGAGAGTTGGGTGGAGGCTACCAAAAGAGCTAAAGAAGCACAACATGTTGTATCTTCTCAAAACCGAAAACCCTCCTTCATCCCTCGCCCTCAACTAGTAAATCCCACTGCTCCCTCTACTCCAATAAAGATCCAAAAATTGACCCAGGCTGAAATGGTTGAACGCCAACTCAAAGGCCTTTGTTATAACTGCGATGACAAATATTTCCCGGGCCACAAGTGTAAAGAACAAAAGCTTTTTATGGCCATCTACGAGGAGATTTCAGAAGAAGATGAAGAAACTCCCTCTATGTCTGAATCACCTGAATCCACTGACATAAGCCCTCCCTCAGACCCTCCCAATGTAGAACCAGTCATTTCCCTCAATGCTCTCACTAGCTTCTTTGCTCCCCAAACCCTCAAGCTAATCGATTACATCAAGCATCGGAAGGTCATCATTCTGGTTGATACTGGTAGCACCCATAATTTTATTCATCGCCGCATTGCCCAAGAAAATCATTGCTACATCGATGCCGTCAATAATTTCCAAATCATGATTGCCAATGGTGGTTCCATGAAATGTGGAGGGCGTTGTGAAAATGTGCGTCTCCAAATTGGTGACTACCACTTGAAATCCTATATGTTTGCTATCGACATCGGAGGTTGTGACATTGTGCTGGGTGCAGATTGGTTAAGGACTTTGGGTCCCATTCTCATGGATTTTAAAGACTTAACCATGCAATTCGACCAGGAGGGACACCAATATAAGTTCCAAGGCATCACCACCTGTTCACCTGAGATCATTAGTTCCCATCGCATGGAAAAGCTGCTCAAAAAGGGTCATTATGGTGTTATCGCCCAACTCCATCCGATACAAGCAACAAAGAGACCCTCGTTACCGCAAGACCTCCAAGCCATCCTTTCTAAACATCAATTGGTCTTTTCCACTCCCCAAGGCCTCCCTCCTTCCTGTGGTGTTCATGATCATTCCATTCCCCTTGTACCAGAAAGCCTTCCTCCCAATATCCGTCCGTATCGTCACCCCTTTTCCCAAAAAAATGAAATTGAGAAAATGGTCCAGGAACTCCTCAATGCAGGTGTTATCCGCCCTAGTACGAGCCCCTATTCGTCTCTTGTGGTCATGGTCCTGAAGAAAGAAGGTTCTTGGGGAATGTGTCCTGACTTCCGTGCCCTCAACAAACTCACCATCAAAGACAAATTCCCCATTCCTGTCATTGATGACCTCTTGGATGAATTGAGTGGCGCCCAATTCTTCACTAAACTAGATCTTCGTTCGGGCTACCACCAGATACATATGAAAGAGGCAGATATACCCAAGACTGCCTTTAGAACTCATGAGGGCCACTATGAGCTTTTGGTCATGCCCTTTGGCTTGTGTAATGCTCCCTCCACCTTCCAAAGCCTCATGAATCATGTCTTCCGTCCTTTTCTCCACCATTTTGTCTTAGTTTTCTTTGATGATATCCTCATCTATAAAAACACCTAGACATACCATCTTGCTCATGTGGATCGAGTTCTCCATCTACTCTCTCAGCACCAACTTTTCCTGAAACAGTCTAAATGTGATTTTGGCGCCTTAGAAGTAGAATACTTGGGTCATCTGGTTGGCAAAGATGGCATCAGAGTGGATCCTAAAAAGATTGAAGCTATGCAAGACTGGCCTCACCCAAAGACTCTTAAGAGCTTGTGTGGATTCCTAGGCTTAACAGGGTATTATTGCAAGTTTGTTAAGAATTATGGGAAGATTGCAACACCTCTCACTGCTCTCCTAAAAAAGAATTCTTTCACTTGGACTCTAGCCGCTGCTCAAGCTTTTCAAACCTTGAAGATGACCATGTGCACCACTCCAGTCCTCGCCCTTCCCGATTTCACAAAGACCTTTGTGTTGGAATGTGATGCCTCAGGAAAGGAATTGGCGTTGTCCTTATGCAAGAGGGTCGACCTTTGGCCTTTACCAGCAAGCAACTATCTAAAAGAAATATGGGAAAATCCATCTATGAAAATGAAATGTTGGCTATTCTGCATGCCGTGGATCTGTGGCGTCCTTATCTATTGGGGCAACGGTTCCAAATTAAGACAGACCATCAAAGCCTCAAGTATTTTCTGGAACAACGCATTTCCTCCCCATAACAACAAAAATGGGTGACTAAACTCTTTGGATATGATTATGAGATCATTTATAAGAAAGGCAAAGACAATGTGGTTGCGGATGCACTTTCCCGAAAATATGAAGATGAAGGATCCCTTTTTTCTCTTTCATTCATTGTACCAGATTGGCTCCAAGCCATTCGCCAGGAATGGCTACAAGATCCCAAAAGTTCGCAGTTGATCCAACAATTGTAGTCCAATGCTCTAGCTTCCCCAGGGTACTCTTGGCTCCATGAGGAACTTCGATACAAAGGTCGTTTGTATTTAAGTAAACAATCAAAGCTTAAATCCATGATACTTTATGAGCTTCATGCTACATCCACAACAGGGCACTCTGGGTTCACCAAAACCTATGACAGGGTCAAACGTTCCTTTTTCTGGGATGGCATGAAACATGACATTCGTAATTTTGTAGCTGAATGTGACGTGTGTCAATGCAACAAGGGAGAAACAGTCAAATCGTCGGGCACAGTACAACCACTCCCGATTCCACCTGCTATTTGGAAGGACATCTCTATGGATTTTATTACCGTCTTACCCAAATCGGGAAATAAATCCGTCATCATGGTGGTTGTTGATCGCCTTTCCAATTATGCTCATTTATGTGCCCTTCAACACCTGTTTATAGCATCCACAGTGGCTAAAATCTTCATGGATCAGGTCTTCAAGCTTCATGGCATGCCGCACTCTATTGTTTCTGATCACGACCCAACTTTCACAAGCAATTTTTGGCAAGAACTGTTCAAGATACAAGGCACAAAATTGCATCTCAACACAACTTATCATCCCCAGACTGATGGCCAAACGGAAGTTGTCAACAAGTGTTTGGAAACATATTTGAGGTGTTTTGCCTCAGAAAAGAAAAATCAGTGGGCTCAATGGTTACCCCTAGCTGAATGGTGGTACAACACTTCATACCATATAGCTACATGCATGACTCCTTTTGAATCGGTATGTGGACAGAAGCCACCTTCAGTTCTCTCATACTTACCGGGTGCCTCGAAGGTCCAGGCGGTTGACCTAACACTTACAGCTCGAGAGGCTATTCTCCGTACACTCAAAGAGAATTTGGTCATGGCACAAAATCGAATGAAGCAACAAGCAGATCAAGGTCGCTCTGAATGTCAATTTGTAGAAGGGGATCAGGTGTTTCTTCGACTGCAATCTTACAAGCAAACTTCCCTCAAGGTCGAGCATTGTCAGAAGCTAGTGCCCAAATTTTATGGTCCTTATACCGTGCTCAAGCGTGTGGGACTAGTTGCCTATAAGTTAGCTTTGCCCAACCATTCGAAGCTACATCCTATTTTTCATGTTTCATGCTTAAAGAAGGTGATTGGAGTTAAGTGCCAAATTCAAACCAACCTTCCAGAGTTAGTTGAAGAAGGATCCATCTGGCTACAACCAGAAGCAGTTTTGGACCAGCGTGAGCGTCGCCTACGTCAGAGAACCATCAAGGAAGTGCTAATCCAATGGAAAGATACAACTCCAGGAGATGCCACTTGGGAACCAACTACCATTCTACAACAATTTCCTCATCTCAAGCCTTGAGGACAAGGTTGTTTTTAAGGGGGCAGACATGTTAGGGTCCTAACCTGCACATAGGTAGAACAATATATTCGAATGTAATAAAGGTCAATATTAATAAGGCCTTTCAATAAAATAGAATAAGGCAGATGTAAGAAGACCTAATAGAAGCTTCCCCTTCTAGAAGGAACTTCCTCTAGATGCTTCTTTTTAGTATAAATAGGAGTCGAGGGTATGATAACCCTAGCTTGGATATTATTGTAATAGAGCTCTGCTCAACTGGAGGTTGCCCCCTCGAAGAGGCTCGTGAACATTGCTTTCAGATTCAAAGTGTTATTTCTGTTGTTATTCTTATATCATTTCAGTGTTATTGTGGTGAATGTTCTGGTTATATTGCTATTATTCTGCCATTACTAGCATTTTATTTCTGTTCTGCATACATTTTATATCTGGTATATTACAAAATGTCACACTTAGGGTTTATGCAGAAACCCTAATTCCGCAGCAGCTGCAATACTGAAAACTGGATTTTTAGAGAGGGTGCATTGAGGCTAGTCATTTCTTATAAACTATGAGTTGGTCTTTTTCAGGCTCGCTCTAATACTATGTTGATGTTTTACTTATACAGCTAGCAATTACGGTTCTTCTTTATTATTACAATCGTTTAGCACATTAGCTGTATAAATAAGATCACTGAAAGAGAGGCAATCACAAAACCAATAGAGACACACATATTATCCTGGGAAACCATCATGGGGAAGAAAACCTAGCAAAAACTTCCTCAATATAGATAGACCAAAAACAAAGCAGAAGATCCTCCTCTACTCCTTCACTAGGAAAGAGTAGTGCACCAATTAACCAAGAGATAGACCAAAACCCTTATGAACGTCACACCTAGCTGCAGTAAGTTCATCCAAGACTTGCACACTTCTTCATAGCTACAGAGCTAGTGTGTGTGAGTGTGCAAATGAGGTGCTAGCCTCCTTTATAAATAATAGTATGGCCTCCCTTAATTAGGTTTGGGCCGACCTATCACTTTACCCTTTTAATTTACATTTAATTGTCAAGGCACAAAAGGACAGACTTTTACAAAGGCACAATAGGGCCTAATTAATAAATATAATATAACAATATTATTCAACACTCCCTCTTAGGTAGAATATTCTTTGAAGTTACAATATTTCAACTAGATTTTTCTGTCTCAAAGCTTGTATTTCACTTTCCTAATAATTTGTTGATTGTCTCTAGAATTAGCATAATTTCTATGTCCCTCTTCTCCTCCCGCTTTCGAATCCTCGCGTCCAATCATGCCACATTTCTCCTATGAAACATCAATGTAGAGTCTTGCAAGCTCATCTTCCTCTTCAATTCATATAATTCATAGCTATTATAATGACATGATGCCTTGTGTCTTCGCCACATTATTCTTGTAGCTAGACTGTATGCGTGTGCACTTCTAAAAAAATTTGGAAGGAGACTGAGCATAATACATAAAAGAGACTGGAGGGGGTGAAAGGAGACCCTCAACCAGAGAGAAATCATGTATTGCTTGAATGACTGGGCAAGCCACTCCAAAAATTTCCTAATTCCATACAGGGTGATTCTCCTACCATATGGGAGGGGCTGCTCACAATCATTTATGTCACCTGAACCAAGTGAGATGACCCAAAATGTCATGGAACCCAAGATTTGAAAGCAAGGGAGATATCTCCCACCTACATCAATTATGAGGGGGAAGGACATTTCATAAATTCAGTTATGCTCTAAGTGAACGACAAGCCAAGGAAGGCGAAGGGCGAGATTAATCCAATTGTCGTGCAACCCGATATTATGAAGAGATGATGCATAGTCATGATGTGATGTTTGGAGAAATTTATAAAAACATAACTTGGAAGGGGAATACACCCCCAAAAAATTTAAAGTTTTCAACATGAAAACTAAGTCAAAAACTAATGGCTATAAACCTTGCTTTCTTTCAAAATACCTTGTCCTAAGTTGCAGGTTCTTTCACCAGGAGGTTTGCCCTTTGATTCATATTCCTTAGAATGTGACAGTGCTTCACATCCTTGAAAATTTTCTCCTCCCTAGTGATTCTCTGAAAGGCTTTAACAAGATTGTGTTAACCATATATTTTTTTTCCTTACTCCTTTTATGACTAGCTTCAATTCATCAATTATGTTATGATCCAATGCCTTAAAAATAATAAAAATTCAATGAATACAGTTCACTTTGAAGGGGAAACCTCCTTTTACAATATATCCAATTCAAAAGACAAGACAAGATGATATTGTAAGGTACCATATGTAATATAATATGCATAAACAAGTATAATACACATATATCAATGGAGCAACAAAATATTGAAAAGAGCAACACCATAAATGATACCTTTATTCAGAGAAAGCAATGTTCACTTGCCTCTTAGAGGGGGAAATCTCTAGCAGAGCAGAGCTCTATTACAATAATTCTCAAGACAAAGAATTATCATGCCTCCTACTCTTATTTATACTAATTCTGTCTTCTAAAGATCATTCTAGAGGAAGATCCTTCTAGAAGCAAAAGCTTCTATTATGTTTTCTTACATTGACTTGTTCACATTTATTAAACATGCCTTATTAACTAATGTCGACCTTTATTACATGGAGATATATTATTCTACCTACGTGAGGGGCTAGGGAGGTTAGGTTCCTAATATTCCCTCCCCCTTGAAGAATAGCCTTGTCCTCAAGGATTGAGATGAGGAAATTGTTGTAGAATGGTGGTCGGCTCCCAACTGACATCTTTTGGAGTCGTATCTTTCCACTGCACTAACACTTCCTTGATTGTGTGCTGACGACGATGATGCTCGCGCTAGTCCAAGACTTCTCGTGGCTGCAACCAAATGGAAACTTCTTCATCTAACTCAGGTAGGCTAGTTTGAGTGTGGAACTTAGTTCCAATCACCTTCTTTGAGCATGAGACATGAAAAACATGATGAGATTAGAATGACTGGGAAAATCTAACTATTATGCCACTTGCCCCACTCGCTTGAGAATTGTATAAGGACCATAAAATTTGGGAGCAAGTTTCTAATAGTGGTCAGCTTTGAGTGAAGTCTTCTTATAAGGTTGTAGACGAAGAAACACCTGGTCCCCTTCAACAAATTATCGTTCAAAATGACCTTGATCTACTTGTTGCTTTATGGAATTCCGAGCCATGGCCAAATTTTCTTTGAGGGTACAGAGAATGGCCTCATGAATTGTAATATTTTTGTTAACCTTATGAACCTTCGAGACACCTCGCATGTATGAGAGAATTGATGTGTCTTTTTTCCATATACTACTTCAAAAGGATTCATGCGAGTAGCTGTGCGGTAAGATGTGTTGTACCACCATTCAACTAGGGGTAACCACTGAACCCACTTATTTTGTCTGTCATATGAAAAGCACCTCAAATATGTTTCCAAACATTTGTTCACAAATTCAGTTTGGCCATTAGTCTGGGGATGATAGGTAGTGCTAAGATGCAATTGGGTTCCCTGGAGTCTGAACAATTCTTTCCAGAAATTGCTGGTGAAAGTGGGATCTCTGTCAGAGAAAATAGAACGAGGCATGCCATGAAGCTTGAAGATATTATCCATGAAAATTTGATCCATTGTAGATGCGGTGAATGGGTGTTGAAGAGCACAAAAATAGACATATTTGGAAAGAGATAAATTACCACCATGATGACTGACTTATTTCCTGATTTAGGTAAGGCAAGAATGAAATCCATAGAAATATCCTTCCAAATAGTCGGTGTAATTGGGAGCGGTTGTAGTGTGCTCGTTGCCTTGATTGTTTCTCCCTTGTTGCGTTGAAAAACATCACATTCAACGACAAAGGTGTGAACGTTTTGTTTCATACCATCCCAGAAAAAAGAACATTTGACCCTTTCATAGGTTTTGGTAAACCTTGAATGCCCAGCTGTGGGGGAAGCATGAAGCTCCGAAAGCACTGTAGATTTAAGTTGTGACTGTTTGATTAAATATAGATGACATTTGTAGCAAAGCTCGTCATTGTGACAAGAGTACCCTGGAGAAACTGGAGAATTGACTTGCAATTGTTGGATCAGGCAAGAAATATTGGGGTCTTGCAGCCATTCCTGATGAACATCTTGGAGCCAATTTAGTACAAGGAATGAGAGAGAAAAGATGGACGCTTCATCTTCATACTTCCTGGAAAGAGCGTCCATAACCACATTTTCTTTTCCCTTCTTGTAAATGATCTCATAATCATATCCAAATAGCTTGGTCACCCATTTTTGTTGCTCCAGGGATGAAATTCGTTGTTCTAGAAAATGCTTGAGGCTCTGATGATCTATTTTAATTTGGAAGTGTTGCCCCATTAGATAAGGATGCCATAGATCCACTACATGCATAATAGCTAACATTTCTTTTTCATAGATGGATTGGCCCAAATGTCGCTCCAAAAGTTGTTTGCTAGTGAAGGCTAAAGGTCGTCCTTCTTGCATGAGGACTGCTCCAATTCCTTTCCTGGAAGCATCACATCCCAGGACAAAAGTCTTCTTGAAGTCGGGTAGGTCCAAG
This sequence comes from Picea sitchensis, assembly GCA_010110895.2. Lineage (NCBI taxonomy): Eukaryota > Viridiplantae > Streptophyta > Pinopsida > Pinales > Pinaceae > Picea > Picea sitchensis. The sequence goes on from SNQJ01S0001614.1 coordinate 200,487, forward strand.
ATAGGAGTTGTGCACATAGCCTCTTTCAAGGCATGGGAGGATTGATCAGCTGTTGGAGTCCAATTGAAAACATTTTTTTTAAGGAGAGCAGTGAGAGGTGTTGCAATTTTGCCATAATTCTAAACAAACTTGTCATAATAGCCTGTTAAACCTAGAAAACCACACAATATCTTGAGATTTTTGGGGCGAGGCCAATCCTTCTTAGCTTCAATTTTCTTAGGGTCCACCCTTACACCATCCTTGCCGACAATATGACCCAAGTACTCCACTTCTGAGGTGCCAAAGGCACATTTAGATTGTTTGAGGAAAAGTTGGTGTTGAGAAAGTAGATGGAGAACTTTATCCACATGGGCAAGATGGGTTGTCCATGTTTTACTATAGATGAGATTATCATCAAAGAAAACTAAGACAAAATGATTGAGAAAAGGACAAAAGACATTATTCATGAGACTTTCGAAAGTGGAGGGGGCATTAAACGGGCCAAAGGGCATGACCAAGAATTCACAGTGACCCTCATGAGTTCAAAATGCAGTCTTGGGAATGTCTGCCTTTTTCATACGTATCTAGTGGTAGCCAGAATGAAGATCAAGTTTAGTAAAGTATTGAGCACCACTCGATTCATCCAATAAATCATCAATGACAGGAATGGGAAACTTGTCTTTGATGGTGAGTTTGTTGAGGGAATGCAAGTCTAGACACATGCACCACGTGCCTTCTTTCTTGATGACCATGATCACATGATAAGAATAGGGGTTGGTACTACGACAAATGACACCCACGTCGAGAAATTCTTGAACAATTTTCTCAATTTCATTCTTCTAGGCAAAGGGATGACGATAAGGGTGAACATTGGGAGGAAGACTGTCCTGAACTAGAGGAATGGAATGATCATGAACACTACGAGAAGGGGGAAGTCCATGAGGAGTGGAAAACATAGTTTGGTGTTTGTAGATGATAGATCGAAGGTCAGGATGCATAGAGGGTGTTTCAACTCCTTGAATGGCATGGAGTTGGGCAATAATGATTGAATGACCTTTTTTGAGGAGTTTTTCTATTTGATGGGAATTGATGATCTCATGGGAGCCTGCTTTGATTCCTTGGAACTTGTACTGTTGGCCTTCCTGTTGGAATTGCATGGTTAATTTATCAAAACCCACGAGGATGGGACCGAGAGTGCATAACCATTTTGCACATAGCACATTGTCACAACCACCCATGTTGGTAGCAAACATATGATATTTCAGGTTGTACTGACCAAATTGGAGACAAACATTTTCACAATGCCCCCCACATTTCATGGAACCACCATTGGCAATCATGATTTGAAAATTGTTGATGACACATATATAACAATTGGTTTCTTGAGCAATGCGACGATGAATAAAATTGTGGGTGCTGCCACTGTCAATTAGGATGATGACCTTCTAATTTTTAATGTAGCCAATTATCTTTAGGGTTTGGGGAGCAGAGAAGCCAGTGAGAGCATGCAATGAAATGATCGGTTCAAATTCTGATGGATCATATGGTGGAGTGAGATTAGTTGGCTTAGGTAGCTCTGTCACAAGAGGAGCCTCTACTTCTTCGACAGACACGTCCTTAGATATGGCCATAAACAACTTCTGTTCCTTACACTTGTGCCTTGAAAAATATTTTTCATCACAATTATAACAAAGACCCTTGATTTGGAGCTCATCCATTTCTGCCCAAGTTAATTTCTAGATCTTGAGAGTGGTGGAATGAGGGGCAGGATTGGGAGGGCGAGGGAGAGAAAGAAAAGAGGGTTTGCAGTGTTGGGAAAAAACAACCTATTGTGCTTCCTTGACATGTTGAGTAGCTTCCAACCATGTATGGGGGTTAGTCATGAGGACCTGGACTCAGATTTCATCCTTGAGGTCACTGATAAAGAATTCCCAAAAGAAGTTATCAGACATGCCCTCTGTTCCGAAATCCAATTGCTCAAATGCGGTGATAAAATCTTCCACGATACTAGACTGTTTCAATTTGGTCGAATGGCCAAGGGAGTGTGTGTCAGTGCCAAAGTGTTCATAAAGTTTAGCCACAAACTGTGTCCAAGCAACATATCCTTGGCGTGATTTTCTACACCATTGCCACCATTGCCATTTTTTAGGATCTATATAGAGGGAACCATAATGAAGTTTGGCCAAGTCATCAGTGATGCCATGCAAGGAGAAGTAATGTTCCATTTGAGTGACCCAACCAGTGGGATCCGAGCCATCGATTTTATTCACCTCCACTCATGGAAGACATAGATCATGATGAAAGGGGTTGGACTGAAAACGCTGGGAATTGGAGGAAGTTATAGCTTCTGAATTAGAAGATTGTTCATATGAGGTATGGACTCCAGAAAATGATAGTTTTTCCAGGACCTTGGAAACAAGGTAGTCAACTTGAGAATCAAGGTGGGATGCAAGTTGGTTGGAAAGGTGGGAATTGATGTCCTTATTTAGTTCCTCTTTAATCTAGTCCATTTTGGCATCTATGTGAGTATTGATGTGGTTTTCAAGTTCTTGGTTGTGGGTGTTGGCCATGGTGAAGGGGAAACATGTGAAGAGGTGGGAATGAAGGGTGTCTAAAAAGGGCGGGTGGGTCTACAAAAAAAAGTCTTACAAGTGATATATACCACTACGATCAGTGCAAGAAGGGGAATGCAACAAGATAGGTCCCAATTAAGGGTGTCAGGAAGGGGGTCAAGACCACAGGGAAAAAAAGATTAGAAATGATAGGTATCTATGCAATCAAGACGAAAAGATGAGTCCATTGGGATAGGTCTCAAATAAGGGTGTGGGCAGGCCCCAATATTTTTTTACTCCTATAGAGTTATACTTCTAAATAATACTACAGTGGCGAAATGCCCAAATTCTTAAGAGGAAAAAAATGTGTAGTAGTTTCGCAACCAGAATGTAGGAGGTAAGGTTGCATGACAATAGATCTTGTTTGTTCCTTGTTTGTTCTGTGTTCGTCCGAAGGGTTAGGGTTTTTTAGGGTTCCTATAGACAAGGGTTGACCCGTGCTATAACTCTTTTATATACGTGCAGGGTCTATCAATAGTACTTGGCCCAATATCTCAGGGCACCAACTAAGGAGTATAAACCATACCCTTAGTCGTACTACCCGATTACCGAGGTACTAGAGAGTATCTTCCTGAGTGTTGTTCTTGGTGGCACTATAATAGTCAGGCGACTGATCGATTGATCTATAATGAATTTTAGGATACCTAGGCCAATCCGTATATAGGTGTTGTCTAATGCGCTACCACTCGAAGGGGTACCAACATGGGTTACAAGGGTTTCCAACAATGTGAGCTTAAAAAACTCTTGTATTTCCTGCGTGTATGCTTCCCTGACTGCAGATTTATGCGTTAAACATCACTATAGTTTTAAGACACCAGAACATGTTTCTACCCTGAAAAAAATTTAACCCACAATTCCTGCTAAGGAAAGTGATTTGATACCACTTATAAGGTACCAAATGTAATATAATATGTAGAAACAAGAATATTCAACATATATCAATGGAACAACAAAACATTGAGAAGAGTAACACCATAAATGATACCTTTATTCAGAGAAAGCAATGTTTACTTGCCTCTTCGAGGGGGCAACCTCCAACAGAGTAGAGCTCTATTACAATAATTCTCAAGACAAAGACTTCTCATGCCTCCTACTCTTATTTATACTAATTCTATCTTCTAAACATCATTCTAGAGGAAGATCCTTCTAGAAGTGGAAGCTTCTATTAGGTCTTCTTACATTGACTTGTTCACATCTATTAAATAGGACTTATTAACTAATGTCGGCCTTTATTGCATGGAAATATATTATTCTACCTACGTGAGGGGTTAGGGAGTTTAGGTTCCTAAGAAATATAAGATAATCCTAAGACTAGGTCTCCTTTGTTAGACAATTGGTTGCCATTGATGTCAACAAATATTGGAATGATGTCAACTGATTTGATGGGTGTAATTGGAGAATTCTCCAACGTGGCCCCCTTATGGCGTAGCTATAAACATGGCCCTTCACGGGAAAACGCTTTAAAGAAGTCTACAAGAAACCCTTAAGCATGGTTAAGGATCCCATAGTTGAATGAGGAATTAGGTCATGAAGGATGGAGTAATTGAAGGTAACTCACTCATGGTTGGAAAGTACTCGTCGTGTCATTTTCAGTGATATGCAGAACGCCACATGTTTCCTCACGGTTAGGGAGCCTTGTAAAGTTGGAATCCTTGAAGAGTGGACAAGAATCCCCTAGTTTGTTACAAGTCTTGGTCAAAGGGGTAAAGGTGTTGTAACAAGAAAACCCTACAAGTCCTAAATTAAGGAGAGGATTTACCTAGGACAAGTATATAAGCACATAAAGGAGTCATTCACAAGTACACTCACTCACTCATTCATTGATTATCTATCTTTTGAGCTAGTGATCTTTTGCTAAGGTTGTGACAACAATTTTTTTAAGGTAGCAAAGGAAGGTCAAAGGAGAAAGTCTCGGGGTTGTAGCAAACCCTAGTTTTTGAGGTATTTGCGGGTTGCAGGTCAGGAGGGCGTGTATGTACGTGGGCTATAGTGAAGGAAAGCACAAATATCCGTGAGTTGTAGAAAAGAAGGTCGCATATCTATGAAAATATAATGAAGGTTTGAATAGATGTTGGTACCAGGTCCCTAGAGTATGAAATCAAGTTCATAGGTCAACGTTCTACAGGTTCAGGTCAACTACAAAAGTTCTAGTATGGTTATTAGTTCGTTTTGATGCTTAGATTTGCTTGTGATGTTGTGAATGCTTGAGACATTATTGGTATGGTTGGTCTTATAATTGGATATGGCATTTGTTGGTTAGTTTTTTGAGTGAGCAACACTCTTATGTATGGTACAACATTGATCTGGTTCTTATAGATCACATCCTTGAGTTGATTGTATATGGTTGAGGGATATCCATGTTATATGGTGATGTATGCATGAGGGGCATGCATAGGTGATTTGAGATACTTCATTGATGATATGGTACAAATATGCATATGTTTGATGATATGGTATATAACACAGGTTGTACATGGTTGATGCTATAGTATCATGATTCACTATTCATTGTTGTTGTATCTTTTGGTTCATGATTGATGCATGAGATAATATGTATATTGGTATACACTTGATGCATGGTATGGTACAGGTATAGTTGGTTGATGAGAAGATACAGGTTGATGTGACAGTGACAAATGTAAGTTTTAAACCTATGAAGTAAAGCAATGCATATAGATTCTTAAGCAAAACATAATTTAATCAATGGCTCATACACATAGTACACAAAGATTTTATATCGGAAACCCTCAACCAGGAAAACCATTCTTATATTCATTATATTGAATTTCACCATTCACCATACAATATATACAATGTTTTTAGGTATTTCGTAGATACCAAAACCCTAATCCCTTAATTCGGGATTAATTTAGTAAACCGCTAAATATAACAAAAAAACTGCCCAAATTTTTTTTTTGGGGCGTTGCCCCGAACGCTGCTCGTAACCAGGGGGGCATACCTGCCCCCCTTGGGAACCCCCTAGGAAAGTGCCCGACGCACACGACATAAAGAGCACTACTAGAGGGATCGCCAGACATAGTTGTCGAACTTGATGCACCCACAGACACACATGCAAAGAATATAACACATACCCAACAACAGAGACATTGATAGTGACAAAGACAGAGTGACAATGGTAGTGACAATGACAATGATAGTGGCAGATTTTGTGATAGCGACAATTAGTCTACATTTATATTACAGGGCAGTTGGAAGAAGAAGAAGATGACCCTAAAAATAAAAAGAAAATTGAAAAGGGTAGAAGAAATAAAAATAAGTTTTTCAAGAAAAGCCTTTGCATCAAGGAAGATAGTTCCTCATCAGACAAAGATTAAGTCAATGATAGTGATACAGAAAGGGTACTATTGATGGCAATAGAATGCTCTGATGAAGAAAGCTCCAAAGAAGAATATGAAGAGGCAGAAGTCGATTATAGAGAAGAATTGTTGAGTGCCATAAAAGTTATCAAAAGAGAAAAGAAGAAAAACAAGTCAAGCAGACAATCACGAAGCTGAAACTCCAGGTAGAAGGAGACAAGAAGATTAAAGAAGCACTCATGGGGGATTTATAAGAAATAGATAGGACCATTGAAGGATTGGAAGTTGATATAGTCACTGTAAGAAAAGATCTTCAGAAAAAGAACATGCAACAAAACAACACCAGGATATTGGATAATATCATTAACAGTGAAAGACCTTACTACGAAAGATCTGGATTGGGATATAACTAGACATAGACAAAGAAAGGTTCAAGCTCCAAAATGACAGAACAAGAAGCAAAGACAAGAAGCTATGCATAAGCTGTCAGAGGTACCTCGAAAAAAGAAGACAAGAAAACTCAAGGGGAAGATTACAGAAACAATGCACCACCTAGAATAATCATAAGTCAATATCAACATCAACCATAAATACCTCAAGAAGAATAAGGATTCATAAGAGCGACACCATTCAAAATATCCTCCACTCCCAGGTATCAAACTATTTTTCTTGGTTCATGTTATTCATGTTATAATTTTGGACACAAGCTGTGAATTGTAGAGCCAATACCAAGAACAGAAGCAACGATAAGAGCTATACAAGAAATAGTTATTAAAGAAGATCTCATGAAGCACAGAGTAGAAGCTACAATAGATTTTGATCATTAGGTGATGAGGTAGAATGCTACAAGTGCAACAACTTGGGACATATAGCTAGAGATTGCAGACTCACGGTTCCTCCAAGGGAACCAAAGCATAATATCAACAGTCATAAGCAAGAACCACAAAACATATGGATAAGAAAGTAGGATAAATTCAACACTGAAGAATGCAATCTTGCTCTACAAGCTCAAAACAAGAAACGTGGATGGTATGTTGACAATGGATGCTCAAAGTACATTATAGGGGATAAAGACAAGTTTCTGACATTGAAAAAGGAAAGAGATGGATCAATTTCATTTCGGAATGACAACTCAGCCAAGATTTTTGGAAAGTGCACAGTCAAGCTCGAAAGTAAGGATGCCACTGAAGAAAATGTTTTATTGGTCGAAGACATGAAACACAATATCCTAAGTGAAATTCAAATGTGTGATCAAGGACACATGCTTGTGTTTGATTCAAATAAGTTAGAGATAAGGAAAGCATAATCAGGCAAGTTGGTAGCTACAATTGTAAGGACTCCAAGCAACATATATGTACTAAATGAAATAGGAAAGGAAAGATGTTGCTTACGAAAGGACGATGAAAGTTGGCTATGGCATAGAAGAATGGGTCACAAAAAATTTGATAATCTTGTCAAAGTCAGCAAAAAGGAAGTAGTAAGAGAAATTTATGATATCTCGAAGCAAACAAACATTCTATGCATGCATTGTCTACAGGGAAAACAAACCAAGACAAGGTTCAAGTCAAAGGAATACTACACAACAAAACCATTGGAAATTGTACATATTGATTTGGTTGGACTGACAAGAACAAAAGGATTGAAAGGTGAACAATACTTCATGATACTAATTGATGACTACACAATAATGACTGCAATTTTCTTTCTAAACAAAAAGTCAGAAGCATTCAAAAGATTCAAGACATACAAAGAGATGGTTGAAACTGAGATATAGTTGAAAATCAAGTGTTTGAGATCAAACAATGGAGGATAATTTACATCAAAGAGATTTGTGGAATTCTGCAACGAGCATGGGATACAGAGGCAATTCTCAATAGCCAGGACACCTCAATAAAATGGGATTGTTGAATGGAAGAACATAACAATAATGGAAATGGCCAGAACCCTGTTAATGGATTCCAAGTTGACATATGTCTTTTGGGTGCAAGCAGTGCATACAACAGTTCACATTTAGAACATAGGGATGCTCATAAATAACAGTGATAAGACTCCATACAAACTATGGAAATGAAGACCATGAAATGTGAAGCACTTTGAAGTTTTTGAAAGCAAATGTTACATCAAAAGAGAAGATGGAAAAATTTGGAAAATGTCACTGTTGAGTTGATAAAGGCCTACTAGTTGGGTACTCAAGTAAAAGCAAAGCATACAAATGTTTCAATTTGAGACTCAACAGAATAATGAAAAGAATCAATGTGATGGTTGATGAGATAGATGGTCGAATGATAAAAGAAAGTAGAAAAGGTTCAGTGGAACATGATCACAAAGAAGATTTGAAGGAAGAAGAATCATATGAAGAAGAAGAGCATATGAAAGCAGAAAAAGAACAACAAGACATTCAAGTACCTCCAAAGACACCCAACAGACGAGTGCAGAAGAATCATGCATCAGATCGGGTTATTGGAAATAAATATGTAGGAGTTGAAACCAGAAGAAGAATCCCTTCACCAAAACAACAACATCTAGCACTATTGTCTACAATTGAGCCAAGCATTTTTGAAGAAGCCAACAAAGATGAACATTGGATCAAGGCCATGGATGAAGAGTTAGATCAGATAGAGAAGAATGACACATGGGAACTGGTTCCAAGACCAAGGAACAATAATGTCATATGTACAAAGTGGGTCTTTGGGAAAAAAATTGAATGAGGATGGACAAGTTAGCAGGAACAAAGCAAGACTGATATGTAAAGGATACTCTCAATTTGAAGGTATATATTTTGAAGAGATGTTTGCCCCAGTTTCCAGGATGGAAGCAATCATATTAACACTAGATTATGCATGCTCCAATAATGTTAAACTGTATCAGATGGACGTGAAATCAACATTCCTAAATGAAGATCTAGAAGAAGAAGTCTACATTGAGAAGCCAAAAGGATTTTAGTTATCAGAGAAGGAAAGTTATGTTTGCATATTGAAGAAGGCTTTATATGGTCTCAAACAAGACCCTAGAGCATGGTATTCAAGACTGGACAAATATTTACAACAACAAGGGTTCAATAAAGGAAATGCATACAACAATATCTACATAAAGATGGATCAAGACAATACATTAATTATTGAAGTCTATGTAGATGACAATCTTCGGAAGTGACGATAACATGATGAGTCAAAAGTTTTCCAAATATATGCAACACGAGTTGGAGAGGTCCTTGCTTGGTGAGTTAACCCTCTTTTTGGGACTACATATATGTCAGAGCAACAAAGGTATCTTCATATCTCAGGCAAAGTATATCAGAGAAATGTTGAAGAAGTTTGGAATGACATATTGTAAACCAATCAATACTCCTATGCAGACAAGTTGCAAGTTAAGTAAGGATGATGATTCCAAGGATGTAGATCAAAGACAGTACAAATCGATGATTGATAGCTTACTTTATGTAGCAACTTCTAGACCGGACGTGATGCAAAAAATTGGACAAGTTGCAAGGTTTCAACCAACACCAAAGGAATCACATGTTATGGTCGTGAAGAGGATATTCAGATACCTTAAATGTACATAAGAATTTGGATTATGGTATCCAAAAGGGAAGGATCTATCTCTTGTTTCCTACACAGATGCAGATTGGGCAGGTTGCATTGATGATAGAAGAAGTACACGTGGAACAAATTTCTACTTGGGTGAGTGCCTGGTATCATGGTTAAGTAAGAAACAATTATCAGTATCTTTGTTCACAACAGAAGGAGAATACAATGTAGTAGTGGTTTGTTGTACTCAGGTTCTTTAGATGAAGCAAACTTTGCAGGATATGCAGGTAAAGTATGATGAGCCCATTCCAATACTTTATGAAAACACCATTGCCATTAGTATTTCAAAGAATCCAGTGATGCACTCTAAAACAAAACACATGCCAATCAAGTATCACTTCTTATGGGAACAAGCTACAAAGAAGAACACCAAGCTAGAGTATGTTGGGACAAAAGAGTAGATTGAAGATATCTTCACCAAACCGCTTGCAAGGGAACCTTTCAAATATCTATGACATAAACTTGGAGTAGTTTCTACCACACAGGGATCCACTCAACATCAAGCTTAACTGAATAGGGGGAGAGAAACAAAAGTCTTGAATAAGTTCAAGTAACAAAACTTTTGAATGCTTTTCATATATACATCAAGAAATTACACGAGGAAGCACCATGAAGAGAAAAGTCTGTAGAATTAGTAGAGGCTTGTAGATAGGGGGAGCAACCCCGAATGAGGAGTACCCTTAGCCATTGATTTCAAAGGGGGATATATAAAGAGTAAGGCATGGAGAGATAGAGGCATGTATTCAGGGGGGGCATGAGTATAAGTATTATCATGCCTAAGTGTTGCCATAAATTCCAAAGGGGGAGATTGTTGGATAATTGGTTGTCTTTGATGTCAATGAATATTGGATTGATGTCAATTGATGTGATGGGTGTATTTGGAGAAGTCTCCAATGTGGTCCTTTTATGGCATATCTCTAAGCATGTCCCTCACGGGAAGGCGCTTTGAAGAAGACTAAAAGAAACTGTTAAGCATGGTTAAGGATGCCCTAGTTGAATGATGAATCAGGTCATGTAGGATGGAGTAAATGAAGGTAACTCACTCATGGTTGGATAATACGCGTCATTCCATTTTCAATGATATGTGGAATTCCACGTGGTTCCTCACGGTTAAGGAGACATGGCCTTGTAAAGTTGGAAGCCCTGAAGAGTGGACAAAAAACCCCTAGTTTGTTATAAGTCTTAGTCAAAGGGGTAAAGTTGTTGTAACAAGAAAACCCTAGAAGCCCTAAATTAAGGAGAGGAGTTACCTAGCACAAGTATATAAGCACATCAAGGAGTCATTCACAAGTACACTCACTCACTCATTCATTGATTCTCTATCTTATGAACTAGTGATCTTTTGCTAAGGTTGTGACAACATTTTTTCTAAGGTAGCAAAGAAAGGTCGAAGGAGAAAGTCTCGGGGTTGAACATGGTTACCAACTTTACGAGAACTCTACATAGTTCTTGTTTTTTTGGGGGTCCAATTTTTAACCCCATTTTAAAAAAGGGTGCTACCAGTAGCACCCCCTCTCCTTTTTTAGGCGTTTTTTCGATATTTTAAATTTTTCGATCCACAATGTTTCCACATTTTTTTTAAATGCTTATTTTTCATCTATTTTCAATTTTTTCAATTTTTTTTTTATTCAACGATGTTTTTAGTCATTTTTCCATGCTTCTTTCAATCTTAAAAATATTTTTTACCATTTACTTTTTTGAAGTTATGAATTCTCATATAATTGTGTCTCCTTAATTAATTTATTGTTCCATACTTTTAAAATATAGTGGAAAACACCATTTTTAACACATTGTTTACCTTTATTTCAATACATAGAAAAAAATTGTAGTTAAATAACACTATTTTTTGATAGTTATCAACAAAATTTAATTCGATTTTTTTTTATCAATTAAAAGCAAAAAAAACTCAGAAAAATAAAAGAATTGAAATTAAAAAAATAAAAAAATTTAGATAATAAAAAAAAATAAAGAAAAACTTAAAAAACTAAAGAGGAAAATAAATAAATATATATAAACTAAGCTAAAACTAGAAAAAAAACAAAAAAAAAAGGTAAAAAAATTTAGAAAGGTTTAAAAAACACAAAAAACAATTAAAAATATATATTAAAAAAAACAAATTAAAACACTTAAACTACAAATTTAAATTTAATACAAAATTAAAAAAAAAACTTATTACTTTTATTAAAAATATGTAAAATTTTATTAAAAAAACAAACAAATTAAAAAACAAATGTGCACCAGTGATGGGAGGCCATGGGGGGTGATGTCGGGAATCACCCCAGCCCCCAGGGGCTAACCCTTGGTCCCACAGGGCCAAGGCTTAGCCCGTGGGGGCTGGGGCAATGCCTGACATCGCCCCCCACGACACCCACAACGCCCAACCAACCCACGTGGGCTGGTTGGACGCCATGGGTGTTGTGGGGGGTGATGTCAGGCATCGCCCTAGCTCCCATATGCTAGGACCTGACCTCGTGGGACCAGGTCTTAGCCTGTGGGGGATGGGGCGATGCCGGGCATCGCCCCCCAATATACCCCAATANTTTCAATTGAAAAATTGTATTTGCCCCGGATGGGGTGACACATGGGCCACATGTGTCGTCAGATGGGGTGATTACGAGGGCAATTAAGGCCCCTCGCCGCCACCCTCCTCCCTTGTCCAGTCGTGATGGTTAGTCTGCATGAGCGCCAAGGTTTAGTGTGCTAGGCCTTAATGGAGACCCATGCTCGACTCCTTGGGTTCAATACGATTTCGGTTACGGCCATTACTCCTGCACTAATGGCCACCAAAGCCATCAATTCCTCCGTCCTCCTGGTCTTTTCACCCCATGGGAAGTTCTATATTGAGCATTTGGGCTCTAAGCGCATCATCATTTCGCCTGTTCTACTCCACGACTTAGCTCGCATTGCAGGTGTTTTAGTCTGCCTGGTACTCTGCTCAACCATGCCATGAGAAAGAGGCAAGCCCTGATGAGGGCCAACCTGCTATAGATGGTTTGGCAGACACAACCTCCCATGACCTGCCTCTCGAGCTCTCATACAAAGAGGGGACCATCAAGATTCTCCTAGTCAGAATTGGTTTGAATAGGCTCAATCAAAGCCCCGTCCTTCTAGTACAGAGGGTCTCCATGGCATACACAATTGCCCGGGACCTGCTTCTCAAGCTCTCATACCAGGAGGGGATAATCCAGGTTCTTCTAGTCAGAATTGGTTTGAAAAGGCTCAACCATAGCCTTGTCCTCCTAGTACAGAGGGTCTCCATGGCATATGTTCGGTGGAAGAAGAAATTCTTCCCAATTGGGAGAATTTTTTTTCTTTTCTGTCGTCAACCGCCCTAGAGCACTGGCTTGCCACCTGCATCACCATTCCCTTTCAAGAGCCAGTTGGGACGAGCTGCATTGTGGAAGAAGAGGTCTCACCTTCGGAGGATCACTCGGGACAAAATTGAACCGCCACCATGGACGAGGACCTTGTCATGGACTCCACTGCTGCAAATGACTCCGCTACTGCTACCATGGATGAAGACCTTGTTGACGACCAGACTCATGATGATGAAGTTGATGACCATAGTAACCTAGCTCCCAACTCTTACAGACTCACGGAAGACCACCTGGTCTTAATCTTTGAGATGAGAAAGGACCTGACAGAGCAACAACACCGCTAGAGTTTCTTCAACAAACGTCTGGATGCCCTGTATGACTCCCTGTCAAGCGAGCCTGAGAAGATTCGTTGCTCGACTTGCTGCCAACCCTTCATCTTTAGACTTCGTCAAGATGGACGCCCGGGCTCACCCCATGTCTAGCATTTTCACAGGTTTTTTTTCTCTGGTTTAATGGCTAAGTTTTTGCAATTCTTGGATACCATAGTCTTTGGTTCAGGTTCAATAGGTGGTTGGGGTACTTAGTCCACCGTCTGTTCTGGTTTCCCGGCTAGTGGTAGAACATGTGGCAAGTCCCCATGTCTGTATGTCGACAGTTGTCGTTTTTTCTTAAAGTTTTGGAACAATGAATAGTTGTCATGTCCATGCGTTCTGGTTTCCACTACGGTGGCAGAACAACTGGCGTGCTATCATGTACACTCAGACACATATGTTTTCTGCTAAGGCAAGGTAATATAATTTTTATTTACGATTTTTTTTTGTTGCAAAATTGTATATTTTTTTTTAAATGCTATTACATTTGTTTATATCTGCATTTTTTTATTTTTTTACTATAGTTTCAATTAAAATTGATAGGTTTTGTATTGTAAAATTGTTTTTTATTTTTTTATTTAAAATTTTGATTTTCTATTTTTTTAAATATGCTTAGAAGTTTATTTTAAAATTTTATTTTTATTCTTTCGTTATTGATTTTATTGATGATGATGATGATGATTAACGTCCACTAAGACCTAATTGGTCTATCAGACCTTAAGAGGGTAAGTGATTACTTGTGATTCTTTAGAATTTTGTTTCTGTGCTCGAAAAGCATTAAGAGAAGCTTTCCAAGATCACCAT
>SNQJ01S0001614.1:220818-240913 GCA_010110895.2 Picea sitchensis
TATATATAATGAAAGGGTACAATGAAGGGTTCTATTCTACATACAAATATAACACTCTAGAAATGTAATAATTCAATATTATTGCTTAATAAAGGGTTTTAAATATAACATAGGGCTTTGTCCAGGGCTTAACATGGCCCTCCCCTTCAAACAAGTGTTGTCCTCAACACTTGACTAACTATGGGTATTTATGCATGACTAACTCACCTTCCCATGTCTCCTCTTCCAGTGGTAGGTTCTTCCATTTGAGGAGGCACTCAGTAATTGCTCGATTTCTCAGTTGCTTAATCCTTGTTTCAATGATTGTTTCTAGTTCTAGTTTGATTTTCCCTTCTTCATTAATCCCTGGTAAAATAGTTTGGACTGAAATCTTGTTGCATGTTATTGCACAATTTGTATTTGTCCAAAGTCCAAGACAAGTAGGTGAAATTGGCATAATAACATGATATCCCACCACTGTCACCTTAGTGAGAATTCTCCACTTTTAGGGATGGATGAAGGTCCAACCCAAGGGAGGCGTCCCCGATGACCTAAAGGGCTGGGTAAGCTAAGGATACGGTGAATATGTACCCCCCTCTCACTGGTCACCTAAGTCAAGAATGTCTATGTTCGATAAATTGAGGCAAATAAGAGTATTGGTGTACTCGCCTGGAACAAGAACAATATAACATATGTATATAGTGATTTCCAAGTACAAGAATGATAATAAGACCTCAATAGACAATCAATTATACGATGTCCGAGGAAAAAATTCAGTTAGATGACGGTTTATAGCAGCAGATAATAATTTGTAACAACCACAAGAATTAGTGCTCAAAATTGCAAAAAAAGACAGTGAAAATTAAGCATATATCAAGTGGATTATCTAACAATTTTCGCAAGCAATTTCTGAGTAGTTTAACTATGAGTTAAGTTAGTGTATGCAATCAATTAGTGTGAATTAGTATGTCTTTAGCAATGTTTTGCAACAACAACAATCATATTAGTGATCTATGCCAAGTTACGGTTAAATATAGTTTATAAAATCTCGAGAGAATAAATTTTGAGTGTTTGTTCGATCAATCATTCACAAGGGAAATAGAAATCAGTGCCTTTTGGGCTTATATAGTCAATTACAACAACAATAATAACTTGGAGAAACAAATGAGAATATTTGTCTAAGGATAAAGAGATAAAATATTGAGGTGTTGGCTCTTCAAGGCTTCAAGATCTAAGTCTCAAAGATGGAATTTATCTAGAGTGCGAGCTCTAGCGAATTCCTCTTCTCCTTAGACACTTGAAAAATATTTGCAACGAGCTCTAGAAAAAAACTCTTAAAGTGCTATCACTTTAGGGCTTTAGAAGCCTTTCTAGACAAGATCTTCTTAGCAATTTAACAAGTGGAAAAAGAGTAGAGAGAGGAAGAAACACTTTATGTCCCTCTCCTAGGGTTTAAGAGCAACCAATTTCATAATCTTAAACATGAACAAGTAAAATATACCACAACATTTTTTTTTTTAACAGAAATTGAAAATTTTATATATATAAAAGGCATGACCGAAGTTGCATAATACAGAGGAGGGTGTTGGTGGAAGAGATACCAGCAACAAAATTTCCACAAAAATCTTACAAAACCGAGTCTAGATTTTGTTCTACTTCACTATAAATAGAACTTTCATCTCTATTCTTAAACTATCTAACGAGAGGTTTAATTAAGCCATTTTTACAAAACTGAGGACTTTCTTATTAGTCTTCTTCTCGAGGGGGCTGTAGCGCCACGTTCAGGTCAGGCAGCGTGGGGTCTACTTTGGTTCCAGATTCCTTATTCTGAATTTGTGTTGTTGAATTTGGTGGTCTGGCTTCCAACTTTGCTTCCATGTTCTCCCCTTCATACCTGAGAAATTCTACTTCATCCTGTAATTGATTTATTAACGTGCGGTGTTGGGATAGAGTGTCCAGTGTGAAGGTGAGAGTGGAATTGTGAGAGTCAAGACGAAGTGCTCGTTGTTGGGTGGTGGAGAAATTATCGTCCACTAGCTCTTCCTCCCGTCTTTCTCGAGCTGAACGTTGAGCCATTCCTTCAAATAAACTGAATGAGATTGCCATAAAATTACCTCCAGCCCAATCGCGCTT
The DNA here is from genome assembly GCA_010110895.2 of Picea sitchensis. Lineage (NCBI taxonomy): Eukaryota > Viridiplantae > Streptophyta > Pinopsida > Pinales > Pinaceae > Picea > Picea sitchensis. The sequence continues at coordinate 222,931 of SNQJ01S0001614.1, forward strand.
GATTCTTCCTCTGTCGTTGATGATGCCTCTGTTGCTGTCACTTTCTACTTCGTGGGTGCTTCCTCTGTTGCCGATTCTTCCTGTATTGCTGGTGCTTACAATGTTGCTTGGAGTTGTCCCTCTTATTCTGGTCCAATTTCTAAATATTGTACTACTTGGGTGCTACACTTCCTCTTTCCTTGTTGCATTCCAATTTGCAGAATTTCGGTGGGGCTGGCTGAGGCGGTGAATTCAAGATATTACCTTTCAGTTTATCTCCGCAAGCAAGATCCATGATGCATGAATTCCACCAATGCCGTGCAAACTCACGAATTAGATGTCTCTCATGCTTTGGAGCGGCATGTACTGCCTGCTTTCCCTTGTAGTGGATCATGATGGATTTACTTTCGATTACCCTCACCTTAAGTGGAGTTATGGCGAAGTTGCTGTTGCAGATTGCTTTTCGGTCGTGAAGGGTCTAATATGGTGGGTTCCCATGGGGGAGGAGCGCAGGGTGACCCAAATTATCCTTTCTAACATCTTTTTGCTTGCATCTTCCCACTAGCCAGGAAATATGAGAGTACTTCACCTCCCCATATATGACGTTACGCTTGCTGCATGCCTCTTCCAACTGTTGTGTCGAGGGGAGACTGACGCCAGGTGGAGCTACGGTGAGAGGGGGCTACTTCATTAGGGAGGGGCTAAAAAAAGGTGCCTCTCTAGCATTACCATATGACCTGGGGATTTTCTGATTGCTATGTTCGCATGTTCATCTGCTTCTTTATTGTTTGCATGGGGGACATGATAGAAGGAGGCTTGAAATGATGATATGAGTGCTTTGATTCTCTCTATGATTCTTTTCAGCTTGGAGTTCTTTGGGGCTATCCCCTTTGATAAAGTGTCAAATTGTGTTTTGTGAGTCCCCTATTACAATGATTTTGCTAAGTTTTCTCTCCTGAGCTAAGAGCACTCCTTGATACATTGCGTAGGCCTTTGCCATGTTGGTGGTTACACCCAAATTCCAGGAGTAGTTTAGTATCCTTTTTCCTCTAGGGCTGTACAACACCCCTCCTGCACCTACCTCCCCTGGGTTTCCTTTTGAAACACCATCGAAACAAAGGACATGACTGTCTTGAGACTTTAGCCATTTATTGAAGTCTTGCTGAGAATAATGAAGTTGCCAACATAATTTTTGTGGCAAAATTGAGGGATGTATGGAGGGAATATTTATTTTCTCCAACCACTTTTCTTGTTCTTCTGTCAAAGGGTGAACTGCATGTGATTTGATATTTTTAGAAGAGAGGAACTCACCCAGTTGGCCGATTGCATGGGCTGTGAATATGGGGGGAGAAATTGGCTTCTCCTTGAAGATGATTTTATTTTTTGCTAGGCAGATTTGCCATCACACATTTTATTGAGGCCTTTCAGGTGCGATGAAATATTGGTTTTTTGTTGAGGGAGTCTTTGTCAGATTTACTCCAATTTCCGATCAAACTTCTACAACTTGTCGACTAGAAGATTTGGGTTGTTAATTCTGAGGAGACAATGTGCATCACTTGCTTGGCGAAATTGCAATTGAGGAAAAGATGATTAGTGCTTTCGAAATCTTGATTGCATAGGGCACATCTGTAGGGTCCCACAAAATCTCTTTTGAGTAGGTTTTCCCCTGTTAGGAGCTTGTTATGAGCTAATTGCCGGCCAAAAGTATTGATCTTAGGTAGTCCATCTGAATTCCAAATTTCTCTCCATATTGCTGATTTTTCTGGGAGGACGTTGTCATAGAGGAGCGTTTTATATCCCATCCTCACAGAGTATCCTGTTTCTCCCCAATCCCTACTATCATTCTGTTTGAGGTGAACTTGGGAAAATCCATTTACAATCATGAGGAATTGATGAGACACATTGAGCATATTTGAAGGGACCTCTCCCAAGTTCCAGTCTTTCCAAGTTCCATTGCTATTCCACTCAGAGATATCATAGAGGGTTTTTTCCCCCTTGGAGTTTAGCCAAATTCTAAAGGGGTCTAAAGAGGTGATACAAGACAATTTCCCCCTATCTAAAAATTGGTCTTCCCAAATTTTGATTTTTTTACCATTCCCTGGACTCCATCTGAGGTGATTTTGGATGAGCGACAAGGAGGCGCAGAGGAACTTCCAGATAGGGGATCCTGTGTGTTTGAATGTGGCTGTTTCCAGGCACATCTTTCGATTTTTTGATAGATATTTGTAGCAGATTGCCTTTTTCCACCATTCTTTACCTTAGTGATTAAGCGCCATATAAGTTGTTCCCCCAGGGCTATGTTGACCTTTTTTGGATCCCGAATCCCTAATCCTCTGTTTTTTTTTGGGGCACATACAGTAGGGCAGTTGACCATATGGAGTTTTTTCCCATTGTCTTTTCCCCCTTGCCAAAGAAATTTTCTGATTAGTTTGGCCATTTCCTTTTTTGTTCCCATTGGATCATGAAGGGTTGAGAATTGAAAAATTGGATACAAAGATAAGAATGATTTTATCAGGACCACCCTTCCAGCTGGGTTAAACCATGTTTCTCTCCACACTTCGAATTGATCCTTGAGATTTTGGAGGATCACTTGCCAAGTCTCCCCAGGAAAGACCTTTATACTGATAGTAGTGACAAGATATTTGAAGTATTTCCGATCTATAGAAAAGGAGAACCGTAGAATATTTGCAATTCTAACCATTATACTTGCTTTTGTGTGCCAAACATATATTTTAATTTTTTGCTTGTTTATGACTCCTCCAAAGGCTTCTTCATATTGATCAAGAACCAGTTTGAATCGGCTAGCCATAGTTTGAGAGGCTCCTCCTAACAAAAGGGTGTCATCAACAAACTGGGAGTTGTTTATTCTTCTTACTCCCCTTGATATTTTTAGTCTAGGGATGTTTCTAGTAGCTCTTTCATGCTCAAGTATTTTGTTAAGAGTTTATGCCATAATGACATACAACATTGGAGAAAACAAACATCCTTGTCGTAGCCCTCTTGTGGCTTGGAAGAATGGAGTTGGGTGCCCATTTATCAGGGGGGGATATCCAAGGGGTTGATATGCATGCCCCAATCCAAGAGATGAAGGAGTGATTGAAACCAAATCTCTTTAAAACTTCATAAAGAAACTCATGCTTTACCCGATCAAAGGCATTTTCCATATCAATTTTGATTATCATTCATTTTTCTTTGTTGTTAACACTGGTGTGGATTGTTTCCTGCACTAGGGTTATATTATCCCAAATTTGTCTTTTTTCCACGAAGCCCCCCAGATTGGGAAGTATGAGACATGGAAGCAAATGTTTTAATCTGCTTGCTATGTTTTTTGCTAAAATTTTGTAAGAGACGTTACAAAGGGAGATTGGGAAAAATCGATCAAAGGAGCTGGCATTTTTGTCCTTAGGAATCAAGGCTAGAAAGTAGGTGTTGGTTGCGCCTCCCATATTGCAGGTTGTTTGGACAAATCTTATCATACATATTAGATCTTTTTTAATTATTTCCCAACACTTCCTGTAAAAGTGTAAAGTGAATCCATCAGGCCTAGGAGCTTTGTCAGGATCAAACTGATGTAGAACTGCTTTGACTTCCTCCCCTGTAACCAACTTGTTTAAATCTTTATTATCTTCTTCCTTTATCACTTGCAGGATGTGTTCTATGAATTGTAAGCTCTGCTCTTTGTCGTCTTCACCTTCCTTTCAGTAAAGTTTTCCGAAGTGAGAGGATGATGCTTTTTTTATCTCCTCAAAGGAGTTGATTCATGTTCCTGAGGTTGTTTTTATTTCCTCCACTATGTTTCTAAGTTGTCTAGCTTTGGATTTCTTATGGAAGAAAGAGGTGTTTTTTTCCCCTGCTTGAAGCCACAGGGCTCAAGATTTGAGTCTCCACTCCTTTTCTTCTCTGTGGAGCGCTCTCATATAATTTTGAAAATGTTCTTTCTCCTGTAATAAATGTCTATTGTGGATGATGTTTGAATCCATTTCTACTTGAGTATTTTCTAGCTGCTTTTTGAACGTTTCAATTTCTTCTCTTGTATTGTGGGGGGAGGCTTTTACCCACTCCTTGATTTCTTTCTTGGTCTTTTTGATCTTTTTTTCCCATATATAGACTAGGGTTCCATCCACCCAGATTGACCAAACATAGGTGATTAGGGGGAGGAAGTCCGATGAATCCATCCAAAGGGGATTGAATTTGAAGGGAATGGGGCCTAGGTTTTCTTCTTTGTAAAAGGAGAGAGCTATTGGGCGATGCTTTGAGATTCCCCAAGGAACAATTTGGGAGGAAATGTTGAGAGGAAGTAGGAGGAGAGAGCTATGGATAAGAAAGTGGTCTAGTATGGTTGCAATGTGTCCCACCCCTAAACATTTATTGCTCCAAGTGTATTTCCATTTAGAAGGATGGACATCAAACAGATCCAGCTCCGAAATCAAATCTTCCATATGTTCCCCGAATGAGTCCCTTACTACAGAGCCTCCTTTTTTTCCCCCTTGGTGCAAAGTTGTGTTGAAGTCTCCTACTATAATGAAATTATTGTGTATTCCAGTTTCTTTGATTTTCATTAAGGACTCCCAACATTCTATTTTTTCCCAATAGTTGTTAGGCATATAAACATTACATATAGGATATATGTTACTTGTTTGAAGATGCTTGAGATGTACCAACATCCAGCGGGATGATTCTAGCTTTTGTTCTTCTCTGAAGATTTTAGTGTTCCAGATTGTGCATATCCCTCCTGACGCTCCTCTAGAATTTAGATCTATTCCATCACTAGCTTTCCAGATTTGTTTCATTTCTTGCAGGGCTTCAATACCCTGCATTTTGGTCTCCTGGATTAGGAGGATATGGGTCCTTTCTATTTTGATTAAATTTCCCATTGCTTTTTTTTTTCCCCCTTTGTCCCAATCCTCTACAGTTCCAAGAGACTACCTTCATTATTTACTGGCATGTTTGGTTGCCCCCCCTTTCGTGGGATGAGACTGTCCTTTTGATGTTGGAGCTTTACCACTCTTCCCTTCTTTTTTGAGAACTTCTTCCGACGTTGGTTGGGTTCCTAGCTCTTTGTCTTGATTTGTAGCTTTTTCCCTTTTGTTTTTGTTGGTTTTCCTTCCTGCTTTCGAGGATTTGGCACTTTTTAGGAGTTCCATGTCCAACTCCTCTCCCGAGTCCTCCTTACTTTCATCCTATAGCCCATGGGAGGGGTCCATGAGCAGTGGGGCATCATGCTCAATTTGAAGCGATGGAGGGTCTGGAACTGTACTTTGCTGACTCTAAATCTCTTCTTTGTTTTCTTTCGAGTGAACCATTTCTGCTTCTAAATTCTCAAGAGGATCACACCTATTTTTGTTGCTTTTTGCTTCATTGTTATTTTGGAATGGTGATTTCCCCTTGATTGGTGAAGATGGCCCGGTGTTGGCTCTTTTTTCCTGCTCTTGAACTCCTGATTTATTTGTCACTTTCTTTCTTTTGGGTGGCTACCATTGCTCATGCGCTTTGTTCTCAGGGTCCTTTGATGTTGCCTTGGGACAGGTTTTGGCGAAATGTCTATACTCATGGCAGGCTTTGCATTTAAATAGAAGCTGCTCGTAGTCGATTATTTGAATATATGACCACCCATCTAGGGTTAGTTGGATTTCATCTGGAAGTCCTTTTTCCAGATCTACTTCTACACAAAGATGACCATAAGATTGTAATGCGTCGCATGGTTAGTCTTGATCGATGAAACTTCCCAACACATTTCCAATGTTTTTTATGGTTTCATCATTCCAAGAATGGAGAGGCAGGAAGGGTAGCCTGACCCAGACTGGAACAAATGAAGGGATATCATTTTTTGGGATGAAGTCTGGAGTCCATTGATTTAGATAAATCCCTCTGGTTCCCATGAAGAATGGACCATTTCTAAATATCAAATCTTTGTCGGCTTTATTTTCAAAAAGGAAGACATAGAATCCCTTACCATAGAAAGTTGTTGACAACTGCCCTTTTATCATTTTTTTCCATTTTTTCTCCAGCCATTGCGCCATTTCTCTTAGGGAGGGCCAGAGTCCCATCAAATATTCGATCAATCCATTTTCATCCAGTCTCAGGGCGAAGGACCTAAAGGAGGGGGAATGGATAGAGACCTTTGGGATCTCATCAAGATTCTTAACAAAATGTGATTGGGGGTGTCCTTTTGCATCTTTCGTGTAGGAAGACAGGAGGGTCTTGAAAGCGGCGAGGTCTGAAGGTGGTGGTGGTTGCAGGGGATCTCTCTCCCCCGAGCCATAAGCCATGACAAGGGGCGACTGACTGTTGAAACTCTAAATCCTAACTCTAGTTCTTGCTAGTCCAAACTTTGATAAAGATTTTATCATATATAAAATATACCACAACATTTATAACATAAAAAAATTGCAGATTTTTACTTACTTCACCAAGAATAATCAAGCACAAGCCCCAGTTGAAGACTTTCCACCACAGAAATAGCCAAGAGACATCACAAAATAACTTCTCCAAGAGGTGCACACTAGTTATTTCAACCATAAATGCCACTAGGGTGAAAATTTCAGATCTACCTCTCTTGTGAGAGGAGTGTTATGATCAAAAATAATTTGAGGCTAACCATACTTATATGGGAAATCCTAGCCTCATTAACCCAAAGTTGTGTCTTTTCACAAAATTGAGCCCACTTCTTAATTTACTCATTAAAATTACAATAAATTTGAATTTTACAAAGAATAACCCTAAAAAGGGTGCATCATCTCTTGTAGGGTGACATTAGTCTCTCAATGAGGGATGTTGAGCTGGAAAAGTGTAGTGCTAGGCCTCCAAAGGCCACATACCATGGCCACACATGGAAAAATCCCCATCAAGCATCTCCTGCTTCATCCATCCATCAAACCGTAGCCCTAGATAACGTCATGGGCTACAAGGGTGACGTCCAAGACTCCAAAGGCTGGCGTCCAAGTGTGGGAGGATGAGAAATGATCTCTCGGGCCATGCTAGAGTTCCTCCAAAGGAAACAACCCCCTTTCTTCACTGTGTAACTAGTGATCACAATATTTCCCTAGACATGGGGTCTCTGCATCCATCATTGGGCTCCAAAGCTCTCATGAAGGTCCGAACAAGTCATCTCCTCATGAATACCTATTCACCGGGAAAGGTCCTGTAAAGACAAACAAATATGCCTTCCAAGGGTCCATAAGTCACAAGAATCATGCCAAGTAAGCCATGTATAATAATGAAACCACCCAAACATGTGCATCGAACCCCCCTTTTCAAACCAAACAAATGCTCAAAGGCCTTACACAATTTGTCAAATTTAGGTGTGGGAGGGGTGTCAAGGCATCCTATTGGGCCATTGAATCCTCAAGTCAAGGGTGTTTTCGAAGGGAAACCCATCTAATCCATGTATGAGTATGACGTGGAGTGGGGTAAAAATTCTGGGCATGGGGTTCATACATACAAGGGTTCATATTGTCTCATTTATGGGTGCCTTTGTAGAGGGTGTGCTGCACCTTCATCTTCAATGCAACCTTTTTCCAAGCCCATTTATTGCCATTAATTAGTTAAAGTCCAAAACAATTGGGTACTATAAGACATGGAAAGAAAAGAGTACCGCAACGTCACTTGAAGCTAGAGGTACACAGAGTTCCATATGCATGGAAAGAAAGGGACACCACATACGTGTACACACCTCAACAAGTGGGACATCTATATAATGTGAGTTTTCTTTTGCATGTCTTTCAATTCTTTTAGGAGAAATGATTCATTATTCTTGTTGGGTATGTGTTATATTCTTTGCACGACTAGCCGAGTGCGTAGGGGGTTTGGGGGAAGCGCCCCCGAGAATTTTTTTACCTCGGGAAACATGTCACATTTTTGCCTCGTTTTTCATGTCACCTCGATTTTCATGTCCATTGTTGGGCGGTTTTTCGGCACATGGTTTTTACTAATGGTTTTCTATTTCTGGTTAAGGAATTAGGGTTGTTGACTAATCTAGTTCATTGGGTTAGGATTTTGGATGCCGCTAGATCCTATATGTATATTGTATTGTAAACAATGTATCACTATGAATGAATATAAAATATGTTGGTTTTCCCGGTTTGGGTTTCCAGGGGAAAAATCTCTATGTAATGCGTGTATTTTCCATTGTATCTTTTCTGTTCTTTTATTGAAAATCTGTTTGTAGTAAAATATTGTACAAGGTTAAAATATACAATTCTCAAGACCTCTTGGGCGAGCATCTAGAAGGTTATGATTTGGATTTTATCTTTTTCCAACTACATTTCCCTCTAGGCCTTCAACCCCTTCTTCCCATGAAATGAGGTACAATCCCTTCTTGGGTCAATACACCCGAAAATCCCAAAAGATGAGGAGACGAAGGGAATAAGTATGGAAAGTAATAAGTATTATCGAGAATGGTACGATGAATCTTCAAGGAACCCCCAATAGCACCCTATTCCTAAGGGTGACCAACTTACTAGGATGGAATCACACCCACGAAGGTTAAATAAGGCAAAGTATAATTTCCAAGCAAACGTTCTATAATCAAGAAATAATTCTTTGCAACATATTCAATTGCTTCAATTATTAGGGTGGCACTTACCATGATACCGGACTTATTACCTCATGAAGAAAGACCTGCTGTCCTCTAGGGCCAGGTCGATGATGGATGTTGCTCTGCTATTGGTGATGTATGGTGGTGCATCTATGAATAAGAGGGGACCTGCGGGGCTCTGCTAGTAAAGTTAGCTCTCGACACTCCATGTCTTCTACCTATGGGCCTTGAGACATGATCTCCTTAGTTAACCCTAGACTTAGGGGGTAACATTGCCAATTACCTTCTTTAAGTAAGAAACATGGAAGAATAGATGTACACGTGAATATGGAGGTAACTCCAATTTGTAATCCATACTTCCAATCCTTTGCAAAACCTTATAGGGGCCATAATATTTGAGTGCTAATTTACTGTCCTTCTTTTGTTGCTTGAAGGACATCTGTTTATATGGTTGTAGCATCAAAATAGCCAATCCACCTCTTCAAATTCCCTTTCACTGCAATGTTTATATGTTTGTTGTTTCATCATATTTTGTGCCATAACCAAGTCATCCTTCAATAGCTTGAGAACCTCTTGTTGGTGCCCTATGTGGTCCTCCATTGCTTGATCCTTTACATTCCATTTCAAGGGTGATGTGATGGATGAAGGATCATATCCATAAAGTGCTAGAAATGTGGACATTTTTGATGAAGTATGGAAGGATGTGTTGTATTACCATTCCGCAATGGAAACCACTTGACCCATTGTGTTTGCTTATCAGATGCAAAGCAAGGAAGCTATCCTTATAGACATTTATTCAAAATCTCATTTTCCCCATTGGATTGAGGATGGTAAGATGAGTTGTGAGCCAATCGAATACCCAAACAAGAAAATAATTCATTCCAAAAATTTCCATTGAAAATTGGATATTTGTCGCTTACAATAATATGGGGGATTCTATGTAGCTTTTGAATTGTTTACAAGAATGCTGTGGCTACCGTACTTGCTTTAAAAGGATGAGAAAGAGAGCAAAAATAGGCATACTTTGTCAGTCGATCCACTATTACCATGATGAAAATCTTTCCTTTAGATTTGAGTAAACCTATAATAAAATCCATCAAAACTTCTTCCCAAATTTGACTTGGTATAGCTAATGGTTGTAGGAGACCTAGCGTCTTGAATGTATCTCCCTTATTCTACTGGAAGACCACACATTCATACACAAAATTTTGAACATCAGTTTTAAGAACTTCCTAGAAAAAATCCTTCCTGATCCCGTGGTATGTTTTTAAGAATCCTAAATGTCTTCCTATAGGAGCATTGTGCGATTCCAAAAGGACCTTTTGTTTTAGTTGGAAATTCTTACATAAATATAGGCGACCATGATACCATAACAAATAATTCTTCCATACCAAGTTATATAATGAACTGGGGTCATCTTGTAGTTGTTGAATGATATTGCATACCTCTTGATCTTGCTTCCATTCCATCCTTGCTTCTTCCACCCAATGTTACATAATAGAAATAGCACACAATGAACATTATGTTTCTTCTTCTTTCCTTGGAAGGGCATCTACCATAACATTATGTTTTCCTTTTTTGTAGATAATTTCAAATTCATAACCTAGCATCTTTGTAACCTATTTTTGTTATTCTTATGAAGATAATCATTGCTCCAAGAAGTACTTCAAACTATCATGATCTGTTTTTACTTTGAAGTGTATTCCTATTAGGTAAGGGCGCCATTTCTTAATTGCATGTAGTATGGCCAACGTTTCTTTTTTATATATGGGTTTGAGTAAGTTTTGTTTCTTTAAGTTGGCTTCTTTCCAAGGCAAGGGGCCTTCTTACATTAAAACTACACCAATTCCATGGTCTGAGACATCACACTCCACAATAAATGTTTTTGTGCAGTAAGGTGTGGCTAGGACATGAGTTGTACACATAACCTCCTTAAGTTTTTCAAAATCTTTGGTTGTTGCTTGAGTCCAAGAAAACACTTACTTATTTAATACTGTTATCAGAGGCACTGCTATTTGACCATAGTTCTTTATAAACTTGTGGTAATAACATGTCAATCGTAAGAATCCTCTAAGTTTCTTCGAGGTTTTGGGAATTGGCCATTCCCTCATAGATTTAATTTTGTTAGGATCCACTTTTACACCTTCATGAGATACAATATGACCTAAATATTCCACTTATTGAACCCCAAAGGCACACTTGGAAGGATTTGCAATAAGTTATTGCTCTTCCAATAGTTGTAATACTCTATCAACATGTTGTACATGCTCTTCCCAAGATTTGTTGTAGATATTCTAAGGAGGGCTTGCAAATAAAATTCATCAAGATTTTGAAATGTTGAAGGTGCATTAGTAAGTCCAAATAGCATAACCCAAAACTCATAATTACCTTCATGTACTATAAAAGATATTTTGGGAATGACTTCCCACCTCATTATGATTTGATGATATCCCTAACAAAGATCCAACTTACCAAAGAAAATTGCTCCATGCAATACATCTAATAATTCATCAATGAGAGGAAATGAAACTTATCTTTGATGGTCATTTTGTCGAGCTGTCTATAATGTGGACACATATGCCATGAACCATCCTTTTTCTTAACCATCACCACTAGTGAAGAGAAAGAAATTTGACTAGGTTAAATGATGCCAACATCTAACATTTCTTGGATCATATGCTCAATGCCACTCTTCTGTGCATATGGATACCTGTAAGGCCTAAGGTTAGGTGGTACACTTCCTGGTTGCAAATGAATAACATGATCATGATCTTGAGAAGGTGGAATACCCTTAGGCATTTCTCCAAATACTTTGGAGTGATTGTTGATAACTATTTGGAGATCCAATGGAGTAGAGGATATAGATGTTTGAACATCTGGTGAGCATAATTGTGAAATTACACCATGGTGTCTCTTTTTGAGTAATTTTGTCATGCTATTAGAGCTTACTTCTTTAAAGTGTTTCCATTGGATACATCTAAGCTCAAATTCCTTGCATTTTGAGGAAAATATCGTGAAAATATCTTGAAAATTAAGGGCCATTTCTCCCAATGATTATAACCATTGGACCCCTAATACAACATCAAAACCACCCATTTGGATGGAAAATACTCCCCCATATTGAGATTAATACTATGACACTTCCCAAAACAATTTATGGTACCTCCATCTAAAATCATTACTTGAAACTCTCGTACCGGAAATACAAAGAAATTGAGATCTTTTGCTAATTTGTAATTGATGAAGTTAAGGGTACTACCATAATCAATCAACACCGTTTCTTTTTTCTTTTAGATGTATCCTTGTATCTTGAGGGTTTTTGGAGTACTGATTCCAACCAATGCATGACAAGATATTATTGGAGCAATATCTTCTAGATCTAGATCTTGTGATGGTTCTAATTCTTGATTTTTTTCCTCTTCACAGTCTATGTAGAATAATTTCTTCTCACTGCATTTATGCCCCTTAATGTACTTGTTGTCACAATTGAAACATAGTCCCTTTGCTATGATTTCATCCATTTGTTGAGGTGTCAACCTTCTCAGTTGAGGTATAGTTGTCTTATGAACCCTGAAATTATATTTTCTTCTTGTGTATGCTCCAATGGTAGACTTGTATGTAGCCTTATTCTTGGATTGAACATGAACAACAAATTCCATAGATTCCATAATATTTCTAGGATGTTTTAGGAAAATCTCATGTTTAATGTCTTCTTTTAATCCACCCATGTAAGATTCCAACAAATGTTCATCACTTATGTCATCCACCCTTGTGGCCAATACTTGAAATTTTGAATTATAATCTTCAATATCACCTAAGTGCTTGATTCTTGTCAATTGACGGAAGTAGTCATGTTCCCAAACTTTCCCATATTGTGCCTTTAAGTCTCATGTAAATAAATCCCAAGTATAATGATAACAAGAGGGTTTCCTTTAAACTACCCATTGATACCATTGATATGTATTTATCTCAAAGTTCAAAGTTTCTATGTGAATCCTTTGATTATCATCCATAATGTTATGTAGTTCAAAATATTGATCTATTTGATTCACCGAGGTAAAGACCTTTCTTCCATCGAAATTCCTTAATTCAACCTTGGGAAGGTTCACTCCTTTTGGAGACCATCCATAAGTAACTCCATTATTGGAGTTAAATCCCCCTGGAAAATTCTTATTGTTGGAACATTGTTTAACCTAAATACTACCTTTATTTTCATGAGTCCCTCCAGAAACCTTATTAATTTTAGGGAACCTCCCATTTAAAGCTTCCATAATCTTCTATTCCAACTATTCCATTGTTCCTTTCATATGTTCCTTATTTTCATCCATCTTCCTTTCCACCAGCTCCTTATTTTCATCCATCTTTCTTTCCATCACTTCCTTATTTTCCTCCATATTCATTTCATTCGGTTTTATCTTTCTTTCCATTTCTATTTGAGTATTCATCAAATCAACCATTTTAATTGACCTATCATTTGATTCATCGATTTGATTCTTCAATTTGGATAGCTGGTTTTGTATCTCCTCATTTTCTTCATGAGTCATGGAGGAAATTTCTGGAGGTTTAATTGGTGAAATAATTTTTGGATCTTTCTTTGGAGCCATGGAAAAATTTATCGGGTCTTAAGAACAAGGGAGTGTTAGGTGCTATATCTCTATGATATACGTGCAGGGTCCAATAATAGTACTTAACCTAATCTTAGGGTACTAACTAAGGAGGCTCAACTGTGTCCTTAGATGTATTATCTGACTACTCATGTACTAGAGAGTGGTCTCCCCGAGTATTGTTCTTGGTGTACTATAGCAACAAGATGATTTAATAACTTATCTAAGACTGGTTTCTTGTATACCTAGGGGACTTCCTATATAACCAAAGGTACATGGAAGTGAGATTCCATCTACATGTGTTGTCTAATGAGGTACTACTCAAAGGGGTACCAACATGGGTTACAAAGGTTTCCAACCAGGTGAAATAATGGTTACGAGTAACCATGTGAAGCCTTATGTGTTTCCTGCGTGTATTTTTCCCCAACCAAAATTTTACACACTAAATAACAGATCCCGTGTTATTTATAGACGTCGAAACATGTCTCTATTTTTTTTTTTTAAATGAGCTTGCTAACCACATAAAAATCTCTTAAAATCACTAGAAAATAACTTGTGCAAAACCTTAACTTCCACAAGAAATATATCATAAAATATAATGATTCAAAATCTAAATTTTTTTTCCACATGTACTTCACTGTGTCAACTCAGTATTCTAAATTTTTTATATTTTGAAACTTCGCTGAAACAAATTTACAACAAAAATGCCAAGATATTTGATTTCAATATTAGTCACAAACCTTGTCTTCCATGGACTATATCTCCAAATGTATAGAGAAATTTAATTTGAAACTTTGATCACCTGTACTATGGCATTTATCCCTAGTCTCCACAAAATTTCACTGTTTGAAACCTCCCCCCAAAAAAATTATAGCGAAAATCCCAAGCTATCTTGTTTAAAACTAAATTTAGGATGAGTAAAAAACCCTATCTTCCATTGGCTATATCTCTAAAAGTGTAAGGAGCCAGAACCTGTAATTTTTACTGCAGATACTTTGATATGTTTCCTAAGTAAACCCAAAATTTTTCTATTTGTAGAATCCCATAAAAAATATATAGCAAACATTCCAAGATGACTCGCTTGAAGTAGCAAAACCCTAGGATCAATGCTCTTGATACCAAATGTTATGATCCAACGCCTTAAAAATGACAAAAATCAATGAATACAATCCACTTCAAGGGGGAAACTGCATTTTACAAAACATCCAATTCAAAAGAAAAGATAAGATGATATAAGATGATCCTGAGACTATGTCTCCTTGGTATATATATATAGGAGACAAAGGGTTCAATTATCATGAAAGGGTGCAATGAAGGGTTCTAGCCTACATACAAATATAACACTAGAAATGTAATAAATTAGTATATAGGGATTAATAAGAGGTTTTATATATAACATGGGGTTTTTTGTAGGGCTTAACATATTACTATTATTTCCCTATACTATTCAAAACTAATAAGCTCCAATCCCATATATAGTGCCATCGCCTTAGCTTGATTATTTGTAGTGTGACCCAATCCCTAAGTGGAATAGGTTCTCTTTGTTCCTTCGGGGTCATTTATGCGCTCCCCCCCCTGCCCCTTAGTGCCTTGTACTTTTTACTCCAAGATTTGTACACCACTTATGGAGACCCTCCTCAAGGTACTGCCAATTTGGTGCCCCATATATTATGAATACCTAAAGGAGATATCATTGTTTGTATAGAGACTTGTGGGTATCTTGCTGCATTCTTTCATTTCTAGATTAAAGGAATCTAGCTATCTATATATGGGAGGCAATCACTCATAAATGATAAACCTTACATACCATATCTAGGACCAATGCCACCAAGATTATTATTTTTTCTTACCTATATTGATTATTAGAGGCATTGAGTACCATGTATAAACCTCATCCATGGATGTAGAGGACATTATATCAACAAGACAATGCACAATCCCTCAATCCATTAGGAGGTGTCCCACATGCATGTGCCCATGAAGATGTACTTGCACTAGTTTATCCTATTGTAGAGACACCTCCTAGTCTTACTCAATTGGTTAAATTCCCATCACCAAAATTTTCTCTTTGGAAATGGATGTTAGGAGATATCAAAATGGTTGTTTACAAGCTCCTACCAAAATTACCCATTCATATGTCATATAAACTTAGGGTATTCCCTAAAGGACATTATTAGGATCTACATTGGTTCACTCACATTTATGGATAACAAAAGGGATGCCCTTTCTTTTACCTCTACCTCTACTTTTAGTTTTGACTTTCAATATAATGTAGTAACATTCTTTATGCTAAGGTTTACCATCTCAGTTTCTTCCTCTTACTCACTATTAATTATATTTTACTTGTAATTATTTTTTTGGGAACTTTGAAGTTGCCTTGACACTCCCATATTACTATTGTGGTTTTTTCTACATCCTACTTACTTCTTTTTTTTCTAGTTTGGTCAGTCATGGCAAATAATAAAATTATCTTTTCTTATCTTAATTCCTTAATCATTTATTAAGTGATGACCTTCATTCTAGCATTTTGTTTTTTTATATAAGGTCTATTGCTTCTTTTTCAACTCTTACATTTATCTAATCAAGTCATTTATTCTCATAGGCATTGCCAACTTTTGCTTGATCTATTTTTTTATATGTCGACATTGGTATTGTAGTATATCTTAAATATATTGAAGTCTCTTCAGAAGGGCATGGATGTTTCCATGAATATTCTCACATTATTCTTATAAAACACTTAGTTCTCTTCTTGGATCATTAATCTCACTTGAAATAATTGTGTTACTCACTTATCTTCCTTATGATGGCATATTGCATAGGATTAGACTATTGATAGCTAGTCGATAATTTGCGATGTTCAAGAATAGTCACAATTATCTCATAACTTTCATCTAAAGTTGGTAATGTCTTCATGTTGGAATGCCATGGGGGTTGAAGGATGTAATAAGCTTGGTCATGATCATTAATTATTTTCATGGTTGTTCTAGACAAGTGATCTTGTTTTAATTTCTCTAGATCAATCTTGCCTGTTGAGAGATTTGATCTTATGCAAGCTATTAAATCAATGTCATAGTTATGATATTTAATCACAATATTAATCATAAAATGGTCAATGCTTCTCCTATTTTTTGTGATTTTCCTAATAATTCAAAGGGGCGTGACATTTGAAATTATTGGACAAACATGTTCCAATACCATGTTAGAAAATAAAGAGCATGAGCCGTGATCAATAATCCTCTAATATTCTATGAGAATGCACCATTAACATAAGCAAATCAAGAGAAAACACAAGAGATGAGAGAACTAGTATTTATAACAAAGAAACCTCATGGTGTAAAAAATTCCACTCTAAAAAATATTAGTGTGATAACCCTAATGTAGGTATATATGTGTTTGAAAGTACATGTAGTTGTAAGTTAGCCCTATAGTGGCTCTACATGGGAAATGATTGATAATATGTATATAGTCAATATAGTCATTATGGTTTGCATGGACTTATGCTTTGGATATATGGATGTACTTAGGAGCTAATTGGATTTAGCTTGGGTAGTTGAGAGGAATGATTGTTATCCTCCCCACCCAGGTTCAATTCTTGCAAGTGACATGTTGAGCTCATAACGAGTATATTGTTTTAATGGATTCGAGCCTTGTTGTTGATCAACCTTGTGCCTTGAATATTCTAGGGTTTAACCTAGGTACCATACTCAAAATGAGGGGAATTACTCAAGGGTTTTCCTTGGGAAATGTAACTTGGAAAAAAAAGATGTAGTTGGGTTATTGGGAGATCTTCTCCTAATGTATAAGGATTTATTGTGTAACTCATCATTATTATCACTTTGGGATCTAGGACCCATACCAAATTTTGGTATACAATATGTGTGTTAACACTCTGTAAATTTGTTTGGTTGAGAAAACAAATGACAAAGGTAAGCTACAGACCAACTTTAAGACTGGAAACTAGCCTTTCCAATCTAGAGAGGGCTCTCTCTGAGACCTAGTCTCTGATAGATAAGGACTTTGGATTGTCGGATAGATTTATGTATTTAGGAAATGTTTCCGGTTTCGCTGGCAAGGTAATAAATAACTTTGGGCTATGGAGTCAACCTCCTAAAAGCGAGAGAAATCAATGACTGGTAAATGAAACTTTGAGAGGATAAAGGCTAAATAGGCAATGGTATTTCAATTTTAAAGTCGTCGTGTATGGCGGAAGAAAAAAGTACATAAATCAAATCAGAGCACCATTGAATATGAATTCTAACTTACTTAGAAGAAAACACAAAGTTTAAATGGATGATTTTAAAGCATCGCGTGATGAATTTTAAACTTGTCAGACGTTCCAATTTTTTTTTTTGTAAGTAAGTATAGTATATTAAAATCCTCTCAAAAACAGAGTAACAGAGCACATTACATGATGTTCAGTCTGAAGAAAATGGACTGCCCCAACAGAGGGGAAACCAGTCCATGAACTCAGAATTATCAAGCTGTTCATTTATTCTATTGTCTATGGAGGTACATACTGTTTGTACTTGAAAACTTAACAAAAACCAGCAGGAAATTGACAATATAAACAACGGGCAGCTGCAACTTAACTGATAGACTAGACATATGGAGAGTACTCGGGCCACTTGGGCTGGAAGTCTTCTGTCCACGGCTCCTCCTCTATGTAAGTGACTTGGTCGGCCCAATTCTTGTCACCTTCCCCATCATTCACAGTATTATCTGCTTTGCTGCCTGAAGTTGCGCCCATTTCCTTATCCATATCCTTCGCTGTGTCCATAGCTTTATCCCTGGTTGCGTCAGCAGCGTCTTCCTGAGTCGCACTCGGTACCTGGGCTGGAGAGTCCTCGTTCTGTCTAGGGATCAG
>SNQJ01S0001614.1:254507-266338 GCA_010110895.2 Picea sitchensis
GGTTTCTCTATTTTATGAATAAAGAAGAATCGAGATGTTTTGGCTTGTCTATCTTATTGCATATGGTTGAGGTATGTTCCATGGTTATCTCTTTTTGTTATTTGCTACATACACACATATAAACACATCTAAAAGGTAGATCAGCAAAGTGTTTGATGAAATACCTCACTCAGAAAAAGTTTTAAAAAGACACCAAAACAGTGATGATCCTTGCATAATGGCTTGGGATCATTACATGGTATCTCCAGGTCTCTTGAAAAATCAATCCCGACATAGGGGTAGTCCTCTATAATCGGGATTTGTCGTGACAGCCATGCAAAAAAGTCATCATCGAAGGACTCATTGGTCCTTCCACCACCCTGTCGCGGCAGTAGTACTACCCATCTACACACAGCAGGAAGAGAGACCTGGTGTCCTCGTACTACTACTCGAGGACTAAAACTCGGAACTCTCTCAAAAAAGAATGAACACAGAATAGTCCTTAACCCAAAGTTCCTATGTGTCCGCAAACGGAAATTTTTCAATTGCCTCTTCATACACTCAAGCAAAGTGGTACTCCAATCAAAAACTTGTGCATTTAAGCACTGGACTGCACAGTTCATCTGTGCGCGGGACGCCTGATGCAGAGCCGTAGAACCAGTAATTTTCCCAATAAGCAATATTATCGCCTGTAGCGATAGGTTAGTGATCTTGCTTATAAGCACTTGCATGCTCGCTCGGTCTGTATCAATTGCACAGTATAGACCTATAAATTCCGATATGTTATGAGGCCCCGCGGGAAAAGTCTGGAAATTGACTCGTTCCCCTCTCTTAGGGAGGCCAGTCAAAAAGTAATGTCCTCAACTGTGGGCACCAATGACTACCCCTCTAACATGAATGCCTCTGCATCCGGATGCCAGTAATCAACCAAGGCATTCAGTAGCCTAGGTTGTGCCCGCATGAAAGGACATAGAAAAAACTTGAGTAACCCACACTGCATCAAAGTAGCCATAAAATTGGGGTCTTCCCCGACCAACTCATTTAAATCTCCATGTTGTCTTTCTCTCCAGTGGACATCCATCCTACAAAACAAAAAGGTTCAAGAGGGTTAACCCTTGCTTTTGAAGTCTTTTTCATTCAATAAGGGGGCCCACGCGTGTTGTAATGGTGACAGTCACGTGTACACTCATGCAGAGTTTACTCTACTCGAATGTACATGCGGCCTGTCCTGAGACAGCCCGCGTGGACCTAGGGCCGACTTTTTTAAGGTCGACGCCCCCCTAAAAAACGAAACCCAATGCAAAATTAAAGACATAAAATGCAAGATAAGGGAGTTTGTACTTACTTGGTCCAGACATAAGTTTGTTTCATCCACTGTAGCTCCCGGAATCACCACTTTACTCAAAGGGGGTCTTTTGGCTCCAGAGTCAATTTCCAAATCAGCAATGGTGATAATGAGCTGCCAACCTCTATTTATATAGTTTTTGGCCTCTTTTTGTCACTTTTTTGGCCTCCCTTATCATTTTCTTTATACGAAAAAACATTTAGAGTGATTCAGAAGTTGCATAGAAGGGATTTGATCAGATATTAGGACAGTTTTTTTTTTAGTTTTGAGTATTTTTTTACGATCCGTGAAAAAAAAATTCGATGATCAACTAGAACATATAGGTTAGGTTTTTACCCTGATTTTTGTATCTCGTTGTCTTTTTCCTTTTCCATAGGATCAATCCCATCAGGTTGTGACACAGAACCATCATCTCTGCTTTAGAAGTGTCGCAACTTGGTGGTAGAGCTTACCGGAACATGGATGCCCTAGGTAGATCCTAGTTGCATTATGGTATTCATGTTGTCTCTAAAAACACTGTAGGCTCGAGAGTCCTTATAGTCTTTCCTGAATATGAGTTTGAGCCTCATTTGCATGATTCTTCTTCGCTCTTGACCTCACCCTCAGGACTCCCAAAACATAATGGGTCTTCTTCTAAGCCCTTTTCACACCCTCTAAATATGAAAAGATTATCGAGCGATCTTGTGGCCTTTCACGCTCGTTAAACTGAAATTTGAAGTCACGTCTGTCCGGTGGTAGTTTACCCCTTTTTCGGTCTGGATGGTCAACTGTACGAACAAAGGTATACTCTATGGAACTTCAACTCTATAGAAGAGTACTCTCAGGTATAATTTTATCACTTTTTCGGGCCTAACGGACTAAACTTATTAAGAAGGAACCCCCACGGAGTCCATAGTTAAGCTCTTTTCAGACTCCCTAAAATTGAAAAGATCGTCGAGTGACCTTATTCTTTCACACTCGTTAAAATGGTCCAGAAGAACATTCTTGATGGAGTCCATAGTTAAGCTTTTTTCAGACTCTTTAAAAATGAAAAAAATGCCGAGTGATCTTGTCTTTATCACACTCGTTAAAATGATTTTGAATCGACGTCTTGTCGGTGCTAGTTTACCCCTTTTTCGAACCGACTAGACTATCTTTGAAAAAGGTACCCCAATGGAGTATATTTTTATGTTTTTCAAACTCTCTAAATATGAAAAACCACTGAGCTTACCTTCTCTGGGCTCGTTAAAATTACATCGAAGGACGTTACCATTATGTGTTTTGTTAACCGCGTTTGCATACCTTATACGCCGGCCTTGTAACAGTTTGCTTCTGCGTCTTAACACCCTTGGCCCCGGGAGGATTTTTCCCGAGTATCATTATACTAGAACATCAGTCTTGTCCTTATGCCTTGAACTTGTATGTTTGCAACACTTGTTCCTCCATTGTAACGTAATATCCCTTTATTCTTTTTCCCATAATTATTGAAAAAGAAAAAAAAAATCAGATATACCCCAAAAAGAGGAAGGGAAAAGTATTTTCTTTATTGGAAGCATAATGAGTCGCCCTTGGATAAAGCACATCTGTCCATTTGTTCATCAAACTATGGGATGTAGTATGACCTTATGAAGTTGTTCTCGCTATATAGAGTTGTGTCCTCCACCATTTGGTTGTCCTTCCAAACATATGGAGAGTTTGGGTTGCCTCCTGCTTCGTAGACTTATAATTAATGCCATGTTGCCTGAGTCTCATCATTTGTCATGTTATTTTCCAAGGGAAGTTTGTCACCAAGCCTGAGTTGGCCCCTCTGCAATTTGTCTCTTGCCCTCATACCCGGCCATCATGAATGTCCAATCAAGTCCTTGTTCGAAATCAATGAAGCCTTCAGTCTGATCATCAAGTACATGACCGAGGAGTTGTCGAAGACCTCTCGGTAGTGCAGTCGTACATTCATATTACACTCCTACCCAAGTTTTGAAGATTTTGAAGTAGTTTCTCGAGCTCTGAAGACCTCATCTCCAGCCATCAGGCCGTATCAACTTCTAGAAGATGGATACTCTATATGTATATCTTTTTGATTTCGAGATGTAGCTCCGTTGTGTATTGTTCACATCTACTCTTTATATAGTTATATGACATGGATCTACAATGTATTTTATTGGTAGCCATGATTCTATTTTATCCCGAGCATGGGTATGCCCGCCTCGGTGAGACATTTTTTATTTTGCAGACGGCGCCTCCCGGTTCCTGATCCTTGGGCTCAATTGTTCGGCACATCTGTAAAGATTGGTAATGTATTTCAGCCATCAGATGCTCTTTTGACCTCACACATTAGGGGGCATCTTTTATAACTCTAAATTGCACCATACATGCTTACCTGGCATCAAACCATATCAGATCCCTTCTTTGCCAAAGCACTACTGAGAAACTCTTTAAAAAACCTCTTTTATAAGGGCCCATGCGCCCTACTCCATTACTACACGTGTGTACACGCTGGCTAACCTAAAACAACCCACGTGGACCGACAAAAGCATGAAAAAAGGAAAGTTGTTGACGGAACACACAGCTCTGGGTGAGTTAACTGAAACTCTCGGCCATGCATGGCTGAGGGTTCATCCAAATACCTAGCTTCTTATAGCCTATAAAAGAAGGGCTAGGGGTTCCATTTGGAAGAGGAAAAATATAGCAAAGAAACTCTGCCCATTTGCATATTCCCATTGTCCCAACCCTTTAGCCTTCCTTGTGCCAGAAGAGATACCAAGCAAAGACGTTGGAGGACAGTTGAAGAGGAGCCTAGGATCAGGTTCGTAGAGCGGTGGCCGGTCTCAACTTTCTGTAAGTTGACTCATTCAAAGTAATAAAGAAAATGATTTTCTCGTCCTAATTCATGAGTTATTCATAATTTGTTAAGTATATGTTTGAATCTCTAACCTGTTAGTCTGTAGGTAAGATGCATGTGTAGTTGTTACTTGTCTTGTATGCAGGTCAGCGTTGGAAGGAGAACTGTGAACAAGTGGTCAAGTGCGACAAGGGATCGACACCAAACGCCCGGAACAAGGTAGGTTGATCTAGCCATGTTTTACTGAAAAGAAATAGGATTTAAGTCTGGGGATGAAGGTAGAAAGTAGATTTTCTCTTGGTCATATCTACATGCAAAGCATAACCCTATTTGCTAGTCCGTAAGGAGATTTCCCTCACAACAGGATTGCAATGGAGGAAAAAGGCAAGAATAAGGAATTCTGGCTCAAAACTCACAATGTGGCTGTAATTTCTTGGGGCAAGGGGGGAAAGTGAAATGGGAAAAGTTTCATTGTTCTTATGATTAGCTTTGGAATGAGACCCCAACACCTCCTTTTATATGACAAAAGGATGGTTATTCGGTTGGGTGACGGGCTATAGGCGGTGGTATAGTTGGAAAACTACCCAATAGCCTGTAATCTCAAAAAATTCCTTGCAACATTTGTGGGTATACGGGGTGCTATAATGGTGTAGCTAGCGAATGTACACAAGTTGTAGCGGTGTAGAAAGCGTGTGTACGCGGGCAGTAATGGTCCACAGCGTGCACATATTTAAAAATATGGTTTTTAAGAAGAGTTTATTAGTGATGGCTTGGAAAAAATAGCAAGTGAGATGGCATGATGCCAGGTATGCATGTATGGTGCAATTTAGGGTCATAACATGCTACTATCTCTGTTTTCAACCAAGAAAGAAGATTGTACAGAGAAGTGTTTCTCAAGTACATGGTGAGTAGAAAAACCCAACCGAACAATCATCCTATCTACTATATCGACATCGAAGTCGGCTCCTCTATTTTTTATAACAACTTGAGTTTCGAAGAGGGGGAGCCAACAACTATCATGACTATCGAAGACAAGGATGAGTGTCGAACAGAGGAAATTGTAGATCAGAGAAACCGCACGGAAAATGAAATGTGGAATATGAGCTTTGATGGAGCTGTCAGTAAGGAAGGAGTCGGAGCTAGTGTGTGGATTAACCCTCCCAAAGTGGGCACAAAACTTTGTTCTTACAAGCTCAATTTTGATTGCACCAATAATATGGTTGAATATGAGGCGTTGATTTTGGGTTTGAGAACTTTAAAAGAATTGGGTGCTAAAAGGATAGTTGTTCATGGAGATTATGAGCTCATCATAAATCAGGTAAAGGGTATATATTAGTCCAAACATCCTAGACTAAGAGCATATAGAAATTTAGTGTTGGATCTCCTTGAAGAGTTTTCAGAGTACAATTTGTTAGTGATTCCTAGGGGGGGAAATCAAATTACAGATGCTTTGGCTACTTTAGCTTCAGTGTTCAAAATTCCATTTTTTCCAAATAAGAGGTATGAAATTGAAGTTAAACACAGGCCCGCGGTACCTAATAACATTAAATACTAGCAAGTGTTCGAAGATGATAAACAGGTTAATAGGTTCCTCCAAATGAGCGATGAGTTTGCTAACATGAATATTGATGATGAGCGTTTCACAATAATGACCCCTTTCAGAATCAGATAGCTGGACAGGATATAGTGCAACGAAAAAACAATATTATCCCCAAAGGCTTGGTCCCATTAGAAAAGTTGTTTGATGAAAATGATGTAGCAAGAAATCCCAGAATCACTGTGAACGATGAATATATAGAGTATTGCAACATCGATACTCAAGAGAAACCTAATATGATCTAAAAATAGAAGGCTGACTTGTTATGTTATGCAAGCACCCTCTACTTCATAAAAATAAACTTTACAGGACCTTGCTTCATGTGTTAAATTATGCAAAAGAAACTTATGTGTTAAGTTCATGCATCTTCTTGTAAATGTTTATGTGTGAGGAATTGTTCTTTATATGGTTAAATATGTACTTGAAATAAATACACAGCAACACAACTTGCATCAAATAAACCATCAAACGCACAACAATCACAACATGATAAAGGAGTTCACCCCCCTCTGGGCTACATCTCCTTGAGCCTCCATCAATGGACTTGGCTCTCTGGGATTAATTAGTCAAAAGTTTTTTTACAAGCTGCTGCTCAACTCCAATGGAAAAATAGACTATACCATTGAGATCAGAACACATAAAAACCCCAAAAATGACTAATAGAACTCTGAAAACGGATCATGGCTCATCCGGGCATGACCTCTTCTACATGTGGCCATAAGCTTCCCTGAGCTTCTCTGTGGGAAAAAACACCTGTAAAAGTCCTAAAAAGCCTCTGAAACATGTCCCAATGTGTTCATAGCATATCAATTAGCCAAAAATAATTATTCAATCACAGAAAACAAACATAGGCTCACCAAACCATGTCCTCCATCAATGAGGGCTTCAAGCTCCCTGGAGCTTGCTGAAACTTCAATGGTGAAAAACTTGCAGAAGAAGTCTTCAAATGTCCTTGATAACAGCACCAATGGATCCAGGACGTCCAAAAACCCCTAGCTGGGCTTTTACGGCACCTCAATCGGCCAAAAGATGAAGAAGTTAGGCCTCCTCCATTTTCCTCCTTCAAGCTTTCTGAAACTGGTTCGCCAAAACGCACCTCTGTGTGCATGAACTAAGAACACGCTCCAAAATGCACGTTAAAACCTGGCACCGAGCGGTTTCGAAAAACGGTCCAAATTGTAGGACAGTTAGGGCACCTCCAGCCCCTAACCGCCTAACACTCGGGCATATGGTGGCATAAGACCACGCTCTTGGGTAAAAAGTGGTTAATGTTATAACGGTCAAAGGACCTATGGTTACAATAGTTATAACCGTGCCATAATTTAGCACCCCGCGCATATGGTATGGTCACCGCATACAAATAAACCTCGGGTCGGGGCTAAGCCCCGGCCCGACCCCCCGCGCAATACACAAATATATAAACATAAATACATTAATTCCCATATATATGTTAAGTAACATGCTATGGCGCATTGGTCCGACGATCTTTGTGAAGGCGTAAGGTGGAGGGGAGGTCCGGGGGTCGAACCCCACGGACTCCATAAACTCTTGAACCAACACATAAACCAAAAATGGGGTGCCACGTGGCAGCCCATGACTGGGCCACATGGCACCTTACCATATGCCAAAAACATGCCACGTGTCGCAATATAACTCGCCCAACTGTCATCCAATCACAAACCTCCATGTCAGCAGGTTCCATGTCATTCAAGCCACGTCATCGTACGGTCGCCACGTCAAATGCTGACGTCATCCGTGCCACGTGTCACCCTTCCAGTGGTGACACGTGTCACCTTCAAATTGGTCCAACCGTATGCCCAAAAAGCCAAATCTGCCTGACACGTGTCATCACCTGGAGCCACCACGTGTCTTGTACGGACCTGCCATGTGTCCTGTACGGACCTACCACATGTCATGTACGGACTGTACGGACAGGTACAGTCAGCATCAAAATTTTCCCTGTTTGTCTTGGCGAACAGATCGTGATATCTTCTCCATATGGACTCCGTTTGAGAAAGTAAATATACCGTCGGAATCAGGAAGACGAGACGGACGTAATGGCACCATTTTCATCGCATTCTGTGCACTTTGAAAATTGAGCAAAATTTGACCCCTAGTCCAGATTTTGATCACACCTTCCCACTGAAAGGCTTTTGGACCCACAAAAGCTTATCTGTCTGCTTTCAAGTTATATCAAAATCTTTTCGACAATCACCTGAATACTCTGACATGTCGTGCACTGCAACTGGCTATGTCCCTCAACCACTGTTCTCTGGTTGTTGTTGACCCACTGCTCTCTCTGTTCTTGGAAGAATGCCAACCTTCCCACTGAGAATCAAGTTCCTCTTTCGAACTCTTTGGCGTCAACAAAATCATCTCTCCTATGGCTGCAAAAACTTCCTGCGACATCTTGTCACAAGCCAAGAAAACCATCAATCTTGAAAACAAATTATGCAAGATTGAAATTGATGCCAACAAAATCTTTTGTTCTTCAAGCAAACTGTCGCATCTCGTACTTTATCAAAGCACATGGCATTTTCAAAATCAAGTTTCAAGCCAATAAACACCATTGACTAAACACAAGTCGAACAACACGATCGACACAACATAGTCGTCAGAAAATCATCATCACGAGTCGACACTCATTGAAACATCAACCTTCCCAAACTGACAAGTCGACAAACATAATACATAATCATGTAACAATCATGAATCACTCATGATGAACCATCACCAGGTTCACTGATTACACATACATAAAAACAAATGCATGTTCATGACTCTTCAACTCTCCTTCCAGTACAAACATAAGTACAACCCCAAAACATATNAGATTGAGAGGGATCTTGGAGATTCGGTCACCTGGGTTGTTCTTACCATCACCCGATCTATCATTTGGCATATTTATTAGGGTGATTGGACACTTTTGGCAGCATGGCCGAGTTATTGAGGGTTTCAGACTTCTATTGGAGTGTGGCATTCGTCAGCTGGAGAGTTTGGCATTCAGATCTACTTGTATTGATCTTCATTTCTCATTTAGCCTTTGGAGGCATATTTTGTATTAGTGGGATCATTTTGTAGCAGCTCTTATCTATTCTCTATCTTCTTGGCCATCTGTTGAGCATTCCAGATCGGCATCTTCATTGTAGCAGGTTTCTCTATTTTATGAATAAAGAAGAATTGAGGTGTTTTGGATTATCTATCTTATTGAATATGGTTGAGGTATGTTCCATGGTTATCTCTTTATGTTATTTGCTGCATACACACATATAAACACATCTAAAAGGTAGATCAGCAAAGTGTTTGGTGAAATACCTCACTCAGAAAAAGTTTTAAAAAGACACCAAAACAGTGATGATCCTTGCATAATGGCTTGGGATCATTACAGAACTCCTTAAAAATAATTCTTTCTCTTGAACTCTAGCAACTGCTCAAGATTTTCAAACCTTGAATATGGCCATGTGCACCACTCTAGTCCTGGCCCTTACTGATTTCACAAAGACCTTTTTCCTGGAATGTGATGCTTTAGGGAAAGGAATTGGTGTTGTCCTTATGCAAGAGGGTTAGACTTTGGCCTTTACCAGAAAACAACTGTCTGAGTGAAATTTGGGAGAATCAATCTATGAAAAGTAAATGTTGGCTATTTTGCACTCCATGGATCTTCGACACCCTTATCTATTGGGAAACTCTTCCAAATTAAGAAAGATCATCAAAGACTCAACTATTTTCTGGAACAACACATTTCCTCCCCATAGCAACAAAAATGGGTGACTAAGCTCTTTGGATATGATTATGATATCATTTACAAGAAAGGAAAAGAAAATGTGGTTGTTGATGCACTGTCCATAAAATATGAAGATGAAGGGTCCATTTTTTCTCTCTCCTTCATTGTACCATATTGGCTCGAAGTTGTTCGTCAGGAATGGCTACACGATCCCAAAAGTTCTCATTTGATACAACAATTGCAGTCCAATTCTCCAGTTTCCCCAGGGTACTCTTGGCTCAGTGATGAGCTTTGATACAAAGTTCATTTGTATTTAAGTAAACAGTGAAAACTTAAATCCATGATAATTTCTGAGCTTCATGCTACACCCACAACTAGGCACTCTGGGTTTACCAAAACCTATGACCGGGTCAAACATTCTTTTTTTTCTGGGATGGTATGAAATAGGACGTTCATAACTTTGTGGGTAAATGTGATGTGTGTCAATGCAACAAGTGAGAAATGGTCAAATCTCCTGGCACACTAAAACCGCTTCTGATTCCACCTACTATTTGGCGGGATATCTCTATGGATTTTATTGTAGGCTTACCTAAATTGGGAAATAAATCATTCATCATGGTGGTATTTGATCATATTTCCAAGTATGCTCATTTTTGTGCTCTTCAACACCCATCTACAACATCCATTATGGCTCAACTTTTCATGGATCAAGTCTTAAAGCTTCATGGGATGCCACATTTTATTGTTTCTGATTGCAACCCAAATTTCACTAGCAATTTTTGGCAAGAACTGTTCAAGCTACAAGGCACCCAACTGCATCTCAACATAGCTTATAATCCCCAGACTGATGGTCAAATTGAAGTTGTCAACAAGTGTTTGGAAACATATTTGAGATGTTTTTCATCGGAAAGGAAAAATTAGTGGGCTCAGTGGTTACTACTAGTTAAATGGTGGTACAACACTTCGTACCATACAACTACCTGCATGACTCCTTTTAAAGAAGTATATGGAAAAAATCCACCTTCAGTTCTCTCATATTTTTCAGGTGTCTCGAAGGTCCAGTTGGTTGACCAAACACTTACAATCAGAGAGGCTATTATTTGTACCCTCAAAGAGAATTTGTTCATGACCTAGAATCGCATGAAGAAATAAGAAGATGAAGGTCACTCTGAACATCAATTTGCAGAAGGGGATCGGGTGTTTCTTTGACTGCAACCTTACAAGAAAAATTCCCTCAAGGATAACCATTATCAGAAACTAGTGCCCAAATTTTATGGTCCTTATACTATTCTCAAGCGTGTGGGACAGGTGGCCTATCAGTTAGCTTTCCCAGACATTCTAAGCCCCATCTTATTTTCCATGTTTCCTAATTAAAGAAGGTGATTGGAACTAAGTGCCAAACTCAAACCAACCTTCCCGAGTTGGACAAAGAAGGCTCCATTTGGCTATAGCCACAAGCAGTTTTGGACCAACGTGAGCATCATCGGGGTTAGCGAACCATAAAGGAAGTGTTAGTCCAATGGAAAGATACAACTCTAGCATATGCCACTTGGGAACCAACTACCATTCTGCAACAATTCCCACATCTCAAGCCTTGAGGACAAGGTTGTTTTTAAGGAGTAGGACATGTTAGGGACCTAGCCCCTCACATAGGTAGAATAATATATTTTGATGTAATAAAGGTGAATATTAATAAGGCCTAACAATAAGGAAGAATAAGTCCAATGTAAGAATACCTAATAGAAGCTTCTACTTCTGGAAGGATCTTCCGCTAGATTGTTCTTTTGATAGACATATTTAGTATAAATAAGAGTCAAGGGTATGAGAACTCTTGTCTAGGATATTATTGTAATAGATATCTACTCTGCTAGAGGCTTCCCCCTCGAAGATGAAAGTTAACATTGCTCTTAGTAAACAAAGTGCTTTTTCTAGTGTTATTCTGGTATCATTTTGGTATTATTGTGGTGTTTTTCTGGTTATGTTGTTGTTCATCTTCCATTTCTATCTATTTATTTATGTTCTTCATACTCTTTTGTATATGGAATATTACACACTCAAAACCAAGTTTATCACAAACCCAATATAACCGAACCGTTAGCAACAAAGAAATCTCCCTATAGCCAATAACTTCTCTGACACCAAATGTACGTTTTAAACCTTTACAGTAGAGAAATGCATGTACAAATTATTTATACAACATAAAGAAAACAATAGAAATCACACATAGTTCCTAGAAATTTGTCGTGGAAACCCTTGAATGGGAAAACCAACAAATGTTTAGAGTTGCACTTCTAACTTTCATTTTATTAACTTCACCATTACAATACTATATATATATATATATATATATATATAGTGAGAGAGAGAG
>SNQJ01S0001614.1:283286-300349 GCA_010110895.2 Picea sitchensis
AACATGAAAACAACTGGTGCATTTGACAACCCAAATGGCACCACTGTGAACTCATAATGACCATACCTTGTCCTAAAGGTGGTCTTGTTGATATATTCCTCCTTAATCCTTACCTAATGGTATCATGACCTGAGATCTATCTTTGAAAATAACCTTGCATCCTTTAATTGATCAAAGAGATCATCAATTCTTGGCAAATGATACTTGTTCTTAATAGTCACTTTATTCAACTGTCTGAAATCAATACACAATCTTGATGTCCCATCTTTCTTCTTCATAAACAATACTGGGGCACCCCAAGGTGACACACTTGGGCATATATACCCCTTCTTCATAATTTCTTCAAGCTTCATTTGCAACTCCTTCAGCTCTGGTGTACTTATTTTGTAAGGAGTCTTTGACACTGGAGCTGCTCCAGGCATTAAATTTATAGAAAAACCAATATCTCTCTTTTGGGGTAGTCCTGGTACCTCCTTGAACACATCTTCAAAATCTTCCAGGACTACATAATCTTCCAAATTTTGCACCTTATCTTTAGGTGTCTCTTGCATATGTGATGCAAATATTTGACAACCTTTCTTGTAACATTTCTTTAGCTAGAATGCTGAAATTTCTCTGATGGTTACTGCCCTGGGAATTCCTTGCACTTTCCTTAGACTCCCTTCCTCATCAAAGAAATTAAATGCCTTGTTATGACAGTCTAGGATAGCATGATGTTGATCCAACCAATCCATCCTAATTAGGCAGTCATAAGAACCTAAAGGCAAGATGTTCAAATCTGCCCTGGTGTTCAGTCCATTCATGTCCATATGACATGACTTAACCATTTCATTAAATTTTCTTTTGGCTTCGGTATCCAACTGCACCAGCCAAGATTTTCCATGCTTGCTTCTTCGCAAATGCAAATTTTCCACCATCTTAGGATCTATATAACTATGACTACCTCCCGAATCAATTAAAATAGCGATGGTTTGGTTGTTGATAATACCTTCCACTTCAAGCATATGTGATTGATACTCTTATTTCTTGTTGTCCAGGGCTGCATAGATCCTTGGCACATTTCTTCCCATGTCCTCCACTGTTTCCGCTTACTGTATACTGTGAACGGTCTTCACTTTTTCACCTTTGTTCTGACAATATATAAGCATATGATATCCTTTACAACCCCAACATTGAATAGGTGGTTGTCTTAGCCTTTTAATCCCTGTCTAAATGGTTCTAAGTTCTCTAAAAGTTGGTTGTCCCTGAGTATTATTTATGAAGAATGGTGGATTAGCTCCCTTCTTCCTCTGATCCATCTTGAATTTATTTTTTTATTCCCAATATTTTTGGAAATTTGGCCTTGATTTTTGATGATTATATATGCATTTATCTCGCCTTATGGTCTCCTCCAATGTATTTGGATCATCATACTGTATTTTTTCACTGATGAATGATGGCAATCCACTCAAATACCTTTGAATTTTAACTGCCTCATCCTTGATGAAAGAGACATACTTCAATAGTTCTAAAAATTTTCTTTCATATTCATCAATTGTCATACTCCCAAGCTTGAGTTCAAAGAACTCTTTCATTTTCTTGTCATAGTATCTCTTATTCAAGTATTTATTCTAAAAATACTTCTTGAATTCCCTCCAAATAACACTTTTCTCTTTAATGTGTTGCACTTGCACAAGCTGATCCCACCACATGGATGCCTTTCCCTTGAGTTGATAGATGAAAATTATACCTTCTCCATGAGAAGAATAATTATGCAATTGAAAATACTTTCTCATGCCCAGCATCCATGCCTCTGCATCTTCATCCTTCTTATGCTCACCATCAAATGTAGGAGGTTTTATTTTGTTCATTTATCCTCATAGATCATCCACCCCAGACCTCTTATGCTTCCTAACAGAGGATGGACTTGAGTTGTTGTCTT
Organism: Picea sitchensis; assembly: GCA_010110895.2. Classification (NCBI taxonomy): domain Eukaryota; kingdom Viridiplantae; phylum Streptophyta; class Pinopsida; order Pinales; family Pinaceae; genus Picea; species Picea sitchensis. The sequence goes on from SNQJ01S0001614.1 coordinate 285,208, forward strand.
CTCTCTTATTGGAATTCCTCAGGGAGTGATGGTTATGTCTGCTAACACTTTTGGTTCTTCTTTTCACATCAGAAGACCTGTGACTTCCTGATTTGATTGAGCCACTCACCTTATCTAATTTTTTTTATATTCTGTTCAAGCTCTCCAATAGCTTCATGTTGAAGTCCTATTGCTTCTCCTTGGCTTTCATAATCCTTTCATTATCATCTTTATGTCTTTGGACATCCTTCTGTAAATTTTTAATGGTCTCTACCATATTCATGTTTCTATCCCTTCCTTCTCCATGTCCATTGGAGTTTGTTCCTTGAACGCCCAAATGGACATCCATCCCTATGATGTCATCTTGCTGGATGTAATTCCCTTATGCCTATTCAATTACTATGGACTCTGTGTTGGTATTGATCTAATCTATTTGTTGTTAACTCTGCAAAATGTGCAACCAACAAAACTTTGTCAAGCTAATTGTTTCAACAATTTCATGAAAATATGAACCATTCTAGTTCAATAATATATCAGAGTTCTTTCTTCTGATTTCATGAAAAAATGAATGCCCAAATCAATTTTTTGGGTGGATATTTAGATTCCACTATCCGAGACCTTTCTAATATCTACTCCCATGCTCAATTCTGATTCTTGAGCAGACAGTTATGATTATTATAAATTTTCCCATTATTTTTTCTGTTCATTTTTCAACTTGGCGCAACTCTGCACTGTAATTATGCAATTTCGTACCTACTCCATTGGATTTTTCATAGGATCTCAATTGGGTTTCTTCATGTACATATTATGGACACTCTATCCAAGTTTCATCTCTTTCTAGGTTTTGGGCTGCTAGTTACAGCCTACTAAAGTTCTAGGTCAATTATTGTTTTGGTCTAGAATTCTACAGGTACCTTCGTTTCCATTTTAAACATCTTTAACATGAACCAAAATTTAATTCAACTCTAGGACTGTATTACATGGTTCAATATATTTCTGTTGACTACTCTTATGCCTCAATCTGTTTCTGAAGCAGAAAGTTATGGCTCTTTGAAGTTAGACAAATCTTAAAATTTACCCTCCACTGTTTGTGCTGTAACTTTCTCATAAAAGCTCCGTTTGATGAAAGGTTTACACCATTAGAAATCTCTCTATGGGATATTTTATTTGAGTTGCCAAATACGAGTGTGCCTTGGAACACTCTGTTCTCTTGGTTTATGACTACCTAAAAACACTCTTAAGGTCCTCAAAAATGCGCTGCAAAAAGGTGACATTCAAATAATATAAAATGTCACAGAAATTCACTGGTTTTGTGTTGTTGTTCACCATCCACACGACTTCTCGCACACAAATTTCAACCTGTACACACATATTTACCATGCACAACAACACCACAAGGTAAATCATTCCCTGCGAACCTATAACCATTGTGCATCACTTCTCTTTCGTTCCAGTAACTTGCGCGCACTACTTTTGTATCGCGCGCCAATATCCACCGCGCATAGTTTTGGTTCTAGCACTTTTACTCATTGCCCGCAATTTTTGTATCGCACGATGATATTTTGTGTGCATTTCACTCTGCACGTTGCACCATGCCAAATTTTTGTACGGCCCCACTTTGCACCAATACTCTGCCTGCACCATTAACAAAACTGTCACGCGATAATATATACCCACATTTCGCACACACCAACTAAACTGCTCTGCGCTCTGCCAATACTGCGCACACCACACACGCCATTATTATGTGTGTGCACACTGCGTGCACCTTTTTACATGTATGCACACCCCGCGCTAGTATTACGCATGTGCCACTCTATCTGCACTACGCAATGCAAAATTTAGCGCGCACACCCGCACACCAACATTTTTCTGCGTGGTGCCAAAATTTAGTGTGCACACCCGCACAGTACCATTTTTTTGCGTGGTGCCAAAATTTTGTGTGCGCACCCACACACTAACGTTTTTCCACGCAGTGCCAAAATTTAGTGTGCGCACCCGCACACTAACATTTTTTTGCACAGTGCCAACATTTAGTGCACACACCCGCACACTAACATTTTTCCATGCAGTGTTCAATTTTTACATATCACAAGCTTTTTACTGTGAAACATGAATTTTTATTGCCCCCAACTGTGCACATTCATTTTTATGTGCATCAATTCCTCGTGAATTCTGCTGCAGAAATTGGGGCTTTGCTTAAGTTTTCCCCAATTTTGACCATAGGCATTTTTCAACTACAAAATTTGTTCAATTTCACCCTGATAACACCAGTTCAACCTTTGCAACAACAAATCATTGTGAGTTGACATTTCTGGAACAAATTTCCCCAAAATCAATTCACGAATTTAGAATTTTAATTACAAAACTCGCTCCATCTGCCATGGCTTCACTGTAACTTCAAATTCGACCAATTCCAAGTCTGAATTTGTTAGAACATATATTAAATCAAGAATATCTCACCACATGGCCAAATTTCTCAATTTTACCATGAATTTAACAACCAAAATTGGGGATTTTTCCCAATTCCGCCTAATTGCTATTGCTTTTACCATGGACACTCTGCAACTCGAAATTTGGCCACTTCGAAATCAATCCTCTTTGAAATTTCACTTCACTCAACTTGCTCAACCCATCCAGGCTCAGTGTTGAAAGCTAAATCCCTGATACCATGTTGTAACTTCCCCGACCACCCAGGCCAGGCCATGATACATGATATAACACTCTCGTTCTCTCAATGGACCATACTGTAACATACCTAGCATCCAACTGAGCTATGCCACATAAATTTTTCGAACTGCATGCAATTGAAACATATGCACACAAAAATCTTGCAGAACATTATATATGAAACGTAAACATACAAATACATTATGTAAATGCACGGATTCATACTGAAATAACAGTAAATGCATACATGCAACATATACAAGAAATACCCATAAATATAAACACAGTTATAAATCATGCACAGAATAAATCCATAAAAATAAACATGGAAATAATAATGCAGCATGTAAATTTATCACATAATTGACACTTATCTTGGTAAGAATATCACCAACTATGTGCAGACCTTCCATGGACCTCCCAACCTTAGACCACACTGCTCATCACTCTCAGTAGTGGGTCACCCCCGAGCTGGGACTAAACTCCACCCAGGTAAAGGGATTTCTAACCAGGCTAATGGTTCATAGACAACAGGAAAGACTCCATCTCAGGTGCTCACTCAAATAACAACCTACAATCCCTCATTCCCCACATGCCTATCCCACCCCATGAAGTGTTCCCTTTCTCTTCTCAACAGTCCTTTGGCTGCCCCACTTCCTTTCTGGGCTTAAGAAACAAGTCGGATAGGAATTCTTAGAGCACTGTAGTTGTAGTTTAGAACCTTCCATAAATCAATTCCCAACAATATCTCTCACCCAGAGAGAAATTTCTCACGGGCCTGACAACCCACCTCTTCAATATCCCACAGGCCTGTAAACTCGCTTCTTCAGTCCAACTCCCAAGCTAACCAACTACACAAACATATATGGATACGGATCCAGGTTCATGTACAGTGACATGACAGTATGAAGGATAGATCAATGGGTGTGTGAATGCTCATGGATGATTGACTGGATGATTGAATGATGAGAGGAATGAATGGGAAAATGAACTAAGTCCCAACAATATGTATGCATGTCTTGACACTTGTCATCTTGGGATCTACTTTGGCCCACTTTTCCTCAACCTTAGGACTTAGGATAAAATAATTATCCATACTTTATACTTTAAGAAATATTAATGTAATATTCCTTTTTAGCTTAATCTCCCTAGCTTATCCATTTTCCTTAACTTTTATCCCCCACCCTTTCCTTAAATAGTGGATTTTAGTCCCCCATACTCTTTTATCGTGGTCAGTCTACGCACAACGATGTATTTTATATTAATGATAAGACATATACAAAAGTAGGTAGACTGGCCTTTAACATCTAGGATCTTCGGCCTAATAATCACAAAACTGGCTCACCAGCCTATAAAACACAACATATACACAAGGCTCCTTGGCCTCAAAGTCATGTGCACTTAAGTTGTTGCACGTGGTATCCTGGAATGTGCACACTTCCTCATTTTACTACGCATTACATGCACTCACTATGCCATGAAAGGTGCATACAAAACATGATGTCAAACAACTTACTAGCTTAAGTACATTTTCATTTACATTACAATTGGGTTCGGCCTAGGGATATTACAATAGTAGTTTGTTATTTCACGCCTATTAATTATACCTTTTATAAGAAATACAATCTAGATAAAAAAATTCCTTATAAGAGCTTAGAATAAGATATTTATAGTTTGGAAAATGAAGGTAGTATCCTCCCACTAAGATACTTTAATGTTAAAATTGCACCTAATAAAGTTATTATATTAAGCAACGATTCCAACCTTAATCCTCTATGGCTAGATGAGGACCTTGTTTTAGCTAATAGATACAAAATAAATTTGGAATACCTAACCAAGAATTTGTATGGTACCGAGCTAATCAATCTTTGTATCTCACGAGATCTAATCATTTGTAATGGTCTAATGAAGTGGCTGAAATCTAACCAGATCGATTGTATCCATGGGATAGGTAGCAGTGTTGTGGATTATGTGATATTAGATATTCCCATATACAACCAAATAGTTAATTTTGACCTTTTAAATGACCATGATCCTACCTTTGATCATAAACCTTTAACTCTAACTCTAAATTTTGTCATGCACCAAAACCCCATTGAAGAGAACTCTAATAACCAAAGGAACTTGTTTTTTGACAAAAATAAATTCTATCTCTTCTTAAGGGACTTAAACACTAAATTAAATATTTTGTCATATAAAAACAATATTGAAGACTTTTATCATAATTTTATGACAACTCTCTCTACTTCCATAAAACAATTATCTATCAAAGTATTGTGTAAAAGAAAAAATAGAATTTCCAACCCTTCGTATGATAATGAGTGTAAACTTGCTAGAAAAACCATTAGGTATGCCTATAATGAGTCTTTGAAATATGATAAGATTAATAGATACAAATCTCTAATTAAAAGGAAAAAAAGAACTACATAGATAGAAATCAATATAAGCTTTTGCACCTATCCAATATAGATCCAAAGAAATTTTGGAGGAAAATTTTGACTCGTAAATCTAAAGAAATGGGTATGATTCCCCTAATAGATTGGAATTCCTACCTTAAAATTTTTTATGAATCCCCCACTGTTTGAGACAACATTCCAAACATTTCTACTGAAGATGAAGTTTTTTTTATATAAGACATAAAGTTTGGGGTTAAACGACTTGAAAATGGGAAAGCTAAGGAGATCGAAGGATACCAAGTTGAAATATTAAAAATTGGAGGGCCTATTCTCATACCTCACATACATAAGCTCTTCAATTTAGCAGTCAAGAAGGGATTTCCTAAACCCTAGACTCAAAGTCTCATTGTAGTTATTTTTAAAAGTGGGGATAAAATAAATCCCTCCGATTACAGGACCATTATGATTAACCCCATTTTAGCCAAGCTATATAGAAGTATTTTGGAAATGAAGATAAGCATATGACTAGAAATCCATGGAAAAAAAAATAAAGATAGGATGGTTTTAGAGGTTATCATTCAACTGTGGACCACCTTTTCATGCTTAGGATCATTGCAGAGGAGTATCACAAAAATAAAACCAATATCCTTTCTTGTTCCATTGAATTTAATAAAGCTTATCACACTCTACCTAGGACTAACCTTTGGAATATGATAGAAGCGTCAAAAGTTCCCTCTGACTTGAGATTTTTTGTGGTATAGTTGTATGAGATAGTTATTGCCAAGTTTAGGAGCACTAAGGCATGGTCAAAAGAAATTAACTGTAATATTGGAGTCAAGCAAGTTTTTCCTTTATCACGTACTCTCTTTGGCACATACATTGACAAGTTAGAAGATTGTTTGGAAGTTGCAGGTTGTGTTGGACCGACTCTTGCTAGCATAGTCATAATATTTCTCCTATATGTCGATGATATTGTTCGTATGGAAAAAAATCCCTATTGTTGGATTACTAAGAGGGGGGTGAATCAGTAATAGATAAATCTAATCATTTTTAACCATATAATGCAAGTGTTATATAAATGTAGCATTATCATCCAATATTTTTAGAGTAAATAAATAATGAACAAATGAACAATAATACACATACACATTACACCGGTGTTTTTATGTGGAAACCCAAAGCAGGAGAAAAAAATTGAATGTTTTTTCTTATATGTATTGAAGAATTACATTCATTGGAAGCACCAACTTCCTTTGTTTTCCAACTACAAATGGAAGGAGGCTCCAACCCCCTAGTTTCTTCGGCTACAACCTAAGGGAAGATCTAACTCCCCAATTGTTTGGCTACAACCAGAAGGAGGATACAACCCTCTATGTTCTCCGACTACAATCGGAAGGTGGATACAACCACCTATCCTTGCCCCGTCCAACCACCCTGAAGTAGACGTAGAATGATGGAACCACTGTCACACTATCACTATGAGATATATTGTTTTAAACCTATACCAATCAACCTGTAATCAACCTATACCATAAACAAGTGCATCAACCAAGCACCAACCTGTACCAATAACCTGAACCATGCATCAACCAGTACCTCAACCTGTAATCAACATGTATCATAAACAAGTTCATCAACCATGCACTAACCTATACCAAACAACCTTTAATCAACCTGTACCATAAACAAGTGCATCAACCATGCACCAACCTGTACCTTACCCTATACCATGAATAAGTGCATCAACCATGCACCAAACCTGTACAAATAACCTGTCACAACAACATGTCCAAACAACCTATCAAAACAACCTATCTCATCAATATTATCAACCAAATAATATCTACTCACCAATATCAACCACCAAGACAACTCTCAAAGATGTTCATCAACCAATCATAACATAAGAACTCATAATCATCACCAAGATCAATATGTGCTTCTAATAATATACCAAGACAAGTATGCTACATCATCCATAAACCATGTGTCAACAATACTACTAACAAGTGCCTCCAACCATTTACCAAGTATGTACCAATCATGTATTAACTACTCATCAACTATGACTCATAAATATGTACCAACATCATCAACTATACACCTCATGTATGTGCCAACTCATCAACTACTTGTCTCAACCATGTACCCAACATGTACCTCAACCAAAATACCTCATCAATTTCATCATCCAAATATGATTTGTAACTCTGTAATAGATCTAGTGTATATGATCACATACCTACAAACATTTCTTAACTTTAACAACAAGAGACTATCATTTTCATCAAACTTTACTTTAGTCTCACATGACTAGTTTTGGATTAGTCAACAACCCTAACTTGCAATAATCATAATTATGTACTTGTAATGAATAAATATCTGAAAATAGTACACAATGTTCATCAGTGTGTTTTATGCAATTCCTCCAGGTGTCACTACTTGGAACCTCTCAGACAAGGAGTTATAGAAAAAATGGCATACCTTGTTGAATTCTGGCTTATTCTAGAGAGCGAACTTGTAGAGCATGCCCCACACAGAATATTTGTTGTATGGATCTAAAAAGTTTACAAAGAATACTAAATAATATAATATAACCAACGCATTTTTTGTTACCTAGTTTGGATCTGTTAGGAAGAAGTTATGACGTTTTTACCCGAAACACCTGTTTTGGACTAGTTTTAGGACTAGCCACAAACCCTATTTTCCACAAAGTGTAACTCCACAAATACAATGACCCACAAGATAAAATTCATACCAGAGATAATTGGATAGGTGTTATCAATGACCTATCAATTTCATGGTCTGAATCATTCTAGAAAAAAAATTATTGTGAAAATGGTGAGATGACCTGTAAATAACATACCTTAGAAAGCATCATCAAAAGAATTTATCCTCCCTTGAATTTCAACCTTCTTTACTTCGCCTTCTCTCTGAAATTCGGCTTAGATATCCTTTGGTTACCTCAGTCACCTATAGATATTCAATATTATCGAGTGTGTTTAAAATGAGAGAGTCTTGCCTCTTATTTATACTCTCATGTAGCTTCCTCAAGGGGTTACCTTTTAACCATCTTAACCCACTTTCCTTATAACCACTTGTCCAATAGTAATTTATCCATTAACTTTATTATTTAAATAATTTATTGTAATTTATCCATTAACTTTATTATTTAAATAATTCTATTTTGTATCCACTTTGACCTATAGTACACTCATCACTTCACTTTACCTCAAGGGGTTACCTTCTAACCATCTTAAACCACTTTCATTATTTTAGGGCTAACCCACTTCTAACCACTTGTCAACTTAGTAATTTCTCCATTAATTTTATTATTTAAATAATTTATTTTATATTCACTTTGAATTATAGTACACTCATAGCTTCACTTTATTATTTACCTTCTAAAAATATCTTAAACCACTTTTACTACTTTGACCTTTTGGGGCTTCTAGATGACTCATGAGGGTTCTCCAACTTCACATGGCCATAATTCTCTAACCGTGAGGAGTTATGTGATGTTCCACATACCAATAGAAATGGCATGACATGTAATATCCATATAAAATAGTATTGCCTTCAAATATATTAAAACCCATACCATTATACATGAAAAAACCTTGGGTCCATTACCGAAAACTTTATGCTACCGAAATTTTCTACCAAACTTTATCCAAGGGTTGACATCAATAACTAAGGATTGAAATCAATATACAATATCACTCTCCAATGGTTGACATCAATGACAACCAACAATCCATACCAACTATCCATCAACCTAAGTCAATTGTCTGATAATCTCCCCCTTTGGCATTGATGGAAATACCAACATTGATGACAACACTTAGTCATGATAACATTCATGATTATACTCCTCATCAATGTTTCTATCTCTCCCCATTTGACATCAATGACAAAGGGTATATCCCTTTGGGGCTACTCCCCCTAACTGAACTCTCCTTGGGGCTTCTACCCCTATCTACATGCCTTTGATTTTTCTTTGTGTTTATAAGCCTCTGATTACTCTCTCTCCCTTCATATGAATAATATCTCCCCCTTTGACAAAGGGTATCACTCTGAAGTAGCATCTCTCATTCTTCCCTTGTGACAATCACTCCCCTTGGAAACATGCCTCTATGCTCTCTCTCCAAGAATTTACCTTTGCATCAGATAAATCTCTCCTCCTTTGTCCTATTTATGGTGCTTCCTCATGTAAATCTAAGACATATAAGATAAGCATTCAAAAGTATTCATTTTGGAGTAGAAATTACTCCTAGTCTCTAGAGAATATACACAAGGGCTTCCCGTGGAAGTGGTTTTGTAAATATGTATGCCACTTGTTGTTTTGTTCTCACACATTAAAATATGATGTTCTTCTCTGCAACCTGTTCTCGTATAAAGTGATACTTGATTGGAATGTGATTTGTCTTGGAGTGTATCGTTGGGTTCTTTGAGATAATAATGGCGCTTGTATTATCACAATAGATTGGAATGGGCTCATCATACTCAACCTGCATATCTATAAAAGTTTGTTTCATCCATAGAACCTATGTACAACATGTTGTTGTTGCAATATATTCCGCCTCGACTATAGATATAGATATTCATGATTGTTTATTTCTTATCCAAGATACTAAACACTCACCCAAGTAGAATGTTTCTCCACTGGTGCTTTGTCGGTCATCAATGCAGCCTGCCTAATCTACATTTGTGTAGGCAATAAGTGATAGATTCTTTCCTTTTCGATACCATAATCCAAACTCTTATGTTCCTTTGATATATCTAAAAACCCTCTTCACTACTAATACATGTGATTCCTTTGGTGTTTCTTGAAATCGTGCCACTTGTCCAATTGCCTGCATTACATCTGATCTGGATGCTGTCACATATAGTAAGCTACCAATCATTGACTTGTATTGTCTTTGGTATGTATACTTTGAATCATCATATTTTCTCAACTTGCAACTGGTTTGTATAGGAGTGGTAACTGGTTTGCAATATTCCATTCTGAACCTCTTTAGCATTTATTTGATATACTTAGTTTGAGAAATAAAAAATACTTGGTTTCTTTGACATATCTGAAGACCCAAAGAGAAGGATAGTTCTCCAAGTAATGAAATTTCAAATTCATTCTGCATATTCTTTGCAAAGTTCTGTCTTAACCTGTCATTATTACTTCCAAAACAATATCATCAACATAAATTTCAATTAATAAAATATTACCTTGAGTTACCTTGATGTAAAGGTTATTTTTCGCGCTTCCTTTCCATAGTTCGTAGGGATTTTTGTCATTATTGTTTCTGATCATTACTCAGTTTTGAATATGAACTGATGTATGCACTGCATGTGTCCAAAAAATATCTATCAATTTGGAATCCATTAGCATTGTTCAAGCCATTTCCTGTGTAATTATAATCCATTATGATAATGCTCCTTTGTCTCTAAATCACTCTCTGGACCAATCTATGAATCCATGCTCTCATCCGCTGTCATATATCTGTCCAAACCTGCTAAGAATTATTACAAATCCATCTCTGTCCATACTTTCCAAGACTCTACTTGCACAACTATCCATAATGCTGACCCATTTATCACTATAATATCATGAAGTCTTGATTAATCTATCAAACTTTACTTCTGCTAACTAACTTCTCTAAAGATGTCTTCTCAAACTCTGCAAGTTGCTTGAAGGATGGTTCTTTGGTATGTCACAACTATTGCATAGACTCCCCCTGTCTAATATTAATATTACTTGGGAGTCTCTAAGACGAATGGCTCAGAACAATTCCTGCTCTGATGTGTATTCATCATCATCTTCATTGGTAGATTCAACATCATCTTCATTGGTAGATTCATCATCATCTTCATTGGTAGATTCATTATCTCTCTAAGCTCTGACTTCTTTCTTTCTATTTGTGGATTCATCTTTTACTACAATGCCTGAAAGTACAATCTCTTGAACCTGTTCCTTATTTACCTGTCCTTCCTTTCTTTTAGTTATTTTCCAAACCTTTATGTATCTGACATCTTTCTTTTTCTCTGTAGAATTTTCTTCATCTCATTTTTTTGCCAATATTGTGATCTCTGGTACCTGGTCTTTGTTCACATGTTCTTCCTATTTTCTTATGCATACTTTCTTATATATGATATCAATGTTCTCTTTCATGGAAGTATCGATCATGCTTTTACAATCACTGGCTATGTGTCCATAATTATGACATTTGTAACACTCAATGTTACATGTGGACACATAGGAACTTCTTGATTGAACATTTATTTTATAATCCCTGCAATCTACAACCTTATGTCCAAAATTAGTACAATAAAAACAATGACCATAAAATAAATTTGCATACCTGGGAGTGAACAATATTGTTCATGGTGTAGTCCTTCTAAATTTCTGCCTTGACTGATCATGATCATGATTGAAGCTTCTTTGTGGCTTGAACACATATGGTCTTCTTGAATATGTATCTTCAATAGTTTTCTTAGATTCTGGTTGACCATGATTTCTTCCTTTGAGTACTTCTACATAACTCTTTCTATTTTCTTCATTCTTATTTTCTATCAACCTAGAGTGCTTCTCTTCATTCTCTGTAATAGATGTGGATGTTTCTGTCTCTTCAATGTTCTTTTTGATATTGACGATTTTACTTCTCAATGTGACAACTTCTTCTTAAAGTTTCTCAACCTCTTCTTCTTTCTTTAATATCTGAGACTTCATGACTTCTTTTGTTCTCTTTGCTTCTTCAAGCTAAATTTTTAATGTGATTATTTCTTCTTCAAGTGCTTTCTCTTCTTGACTAAACTCTGACTCAAGATGGTTTAGATCGTTAGTTCTTTCCTTAAGATGATCTGTCAATATATTCTCTCTCATTTATGCTTCTCCCTTCTGTGTTGTTGTGTTGGCTTCCAAACACATCTTTTGATATTCAAGATTTTCTTCGATATTTTTGTTTTCTTCTAGCTAAGTTCTTAAGTTCTCGATGCCCTGCTAGGCTTCTTAAAAAATGTGAACACTTTCCTTTTGTTTCATCAATTCTTTCTTGAGTGACATGTTTTCTTCTCTTAGTTCATTTAAAGCACTAATCAATTTTGCCTCATAATTGTCTTCCTTTTCAATTTGTTTTTCTGTTTCATTTCTTTCATGGCATTCTATTTCAATATGTCCATGTTTTTCACAATTAAAGAAAAACAACATACCTCTGGTGATTATTTGATCTTCATCTTATGAATATGTTTGACATGGTGAACATAATTCTTCTTGATTTGTATCTACATCTTCTTTGACATTTTTTGAATCTGCGATGGGTGAAGAATATATGTCATGTAACTTATCCCAGAGTTATTTTTCTGATGAACATTTACCAACCTTTTCTCTTATTGGATTAGGTAATCCTTCCCAAATGAAATCCATTGCTATTTTGTTATTCTTATTCAATTCCTTCTTGGATGAAGTCTTTGCCCTTTTTAAACTATCATATACTGTAACAACTGATAGCCAAATATAATGTCCCTGTGCCTGTAAAAATACTTTTTTCCTTATGCTCCACATCTCATACTTAAAACCATTCTGACCATTAAACATTGGTACTCCATTCTCAAAATAATCCATGATCTCCTTCCAGTGGGTAAATTGTTTCTTGAACGAACATAATCTAATACCAATTGTTGGATTACGGAGAGGGGGGTGAATTAGAAATAGAGAAATCTAATCCTTTTTAACCATATAATGCAAGTGTTATATCAATGTAGCATTATCATCCAATATTTACAGAGTAAATAAACAATAAACAAATGAACAATCATACACATACACAGTATACCAGTGTTTTTACGTGGAAACCCAAAGCGAGAGAAAACAACAGAATGCTTTTTCTTATATGTCTTGAAGAATTACTTTCATTGAAAGCACCAACTTCCTTTGTTTTCCAGCTGCAACTGGAAGGAGGCTCCAACCCCCTTTTTTCTTAGGCTACAACCTGAGGGAATCTCCAACTCCCCAATTCTCTGGATACAACCAAAAGGAGGCTACAAACCCCTATGTTCTTCGGCTATAATCAGAAGGTGGCTACAACCACCTGTCCTTGCACCGTCCAACCACCCTGAAGTATAAATATAATGATGGAACCACTGTCACACTATCACTATGAGATATACTGTTGTAAACCTATACCAATCAACCTGTAATCAACCTATACCATAAATAAGTGCATCAACCAAGCACCAACCTATACCAATAACCTAAACCATGCATCAACCATGCATCAACCTATACCTCAACTTGTAATCAACCTGTAACGTAAACAAGTGAATCAACCATGCACCGACCTGTACCAAACAATCTAAAATCAACTTGTACCATAAACAAGTGAATCAACCATGCACCAACCTATACCTCAACCTGTACCATGAACAAGTGCATCAACCATGCACCAAACCTGTACAAATAACCTGTCACAATAACATGTCCAAACAACCTATCACAAAAACCTATATCATCAATATTATGAACAAAATAAGATCTACTCACCAAGATTAATCACCAAGACAACTTTCAAATATGTGCATCAACCAAGAATAACACAACAACTCATAATCATCACCAAGATCAATATGTGCTTCTAATAATATGCCAAGACAAGTATGCTACATCATCCATAAACCATGTGTCAAAAATACTACTAACAAGTGCCTCCAACCATGTACCAAGTATGTACCAATCATGTATCAACTACTCATCAACTATGATTCATCAAGATGTACGAACATCATGAACTATACACCTCATGTATGTGCCAACTCATCAACTACTTTTCTCAACCATGTACCCAACATCTACCTCAGCCAAAAGCCCTCATCAATTTCATCATCCAAATATGATTTGTAACTCTGTAATAGACCCGGTGTATATGATCACATACCTACAAACCTTCCTTAAAGTTAGCAACAAGATACTAGCATTTTCATCAGACTTTACTTTAGTCTCACATGACTAGTTTTGGATTAGTCAACAACCCTAACTTGCAATAAACATAAATATGTACTTGTAATGAATAAATATATGAAAATGGTATACAATGTTCTTCAATGTGTTTTATAAAATTCCTCCAGGTGTCACTACTTGCAACCTCTCAAAAAAGGATTTATATAAAAAATGGCATACCCTGTTGAAATCTGGCTTATTCTAGAGAGTGAACTTGTAGAGCGTGCCCCGCACAAAAAACGTTTTGTATGGATATGAAAATTTTAAATAGAATAATACAAAATGTACTCTAACCAACAAATTTGGTGTTACCTAATTTGTATTTTTTATGAATAAGTTAAGACGTATTTACTCAAAACACTTGTTTTAGACTAGTTCTAGACTAGCCACAAACCCTATTTCCCATGGAGTGTAACTCCAAAGATACAATGACCCACAAGCTGAAATTTGTACCATAGCTACTTGGATATCTGTTCTTAATGGACTATCGATTTCATGCTTTGAATCATTCTATAAAAAAAATATTGCGAAAATGGTGAGATGGCTTGTAAATAACATACCTTAGAAAACATCATCAGAAGAATTTATCCTCCCTTGAACTTCAGCCTTATTTACTTCACCTTATCTCTAAAATTCGGCTTAAATATACTTTGGTTGTTGGATTACTGAGAGGGGGGGTGAATCAGTAATAACGTAATTATAATCCTTTTTCTTCAAATGGTATATCAATGTAGAATTACTATCCAATAATGAGCAGTAATAAATAAACAATCACACACATATACAATACACCAGTGTTTTACGTGGAAAACCAAATTGGGAGAAAACCACATAATGCTTTTTCTTATATTTCTTGAAGAATTACATTTATTGGAAGCACCAACTTCCTTTTTTTTTCAGCTGCAACTGGAAGGAGACTCCAACCCCCTAGTTTCTCAGGCTACAACCCGAGGGAAGCTCCAACTCCCCAAATCTCTGGCTATAACCAAAAAGAGGCTACAACCCCCAATGTTCTCCGGCTACAACCAGAAGGTGGCTACAACCACCTGTCCTTGCCCCATCCTGCCACCCTGAAGTAGAAGTAGAATGATGGAACCACTATCACACTATC
>SNQJ01S0001615.1:46758-88053 GCA_010110895.2 Picea sitchensis
CCAACATAATGGCTTGTTTCCTAAACTCGGTGATGTACTCTTGCACACTCTATCCTTGCTTCTATTGGAAGTAATGCCAACAAATCCAATGGTCCTCTTCATACCCAATAGGATAGAACCAAGAGTTAATAAGGGATTTAAACACCTTCCACTTAGTTATTTGGGGATCACCCTCTAGCCTAAGTGCATCCGTGCGACTTTCCCACCAAGTTTAGCCATGGCCCTCTAACTCAATCAGGAAAATAAATATTTTGCTCTTTTCCTATGTTATGAACATTGAAATAAACTTCTAACCTTTGCAACCATTGATTCAACTTAACAACATCAATCTCACCTTGGTAGGGTTTGATGTCCACTTTCTCTTCCACTTTAAATAGAGATTTGGGATAAGTGATGGCATTGGAACTTGGTCTCTCTTTCTCTAGCTCTTTTTTCAATTCTATTTTTGGGTCTTCGTTATCTCCAGGTTTCCTATCTAAGCTAGCTTCTAAGTTAGAGCTACCAGACTACCTAAAAGGTCCCAACTTGTTCTCTATAGCTACCATGGCCATGTTGCGAGAGATCTCAACGACTTGTTTGAAAATCTCTCCTTCGACTCACCCTATGGATTGTTACTATACTCATTTGCCCTAAATATGGTTTTAAGACCACTTTATTACACCACTTCCTAGATCTTGCAACTTCCCACAAAAAACCAAAGAAAGGTGCTCTAATACCAATATGATCTATAAAATGTTGTAGATATTCCACTGTGACAGTTCGTTACAATAGATATTACAATATTCTGCAATCTCTTATTATGCAATGTTTTACAATAGATTTAGCATTAATATTTCTAGCTTAGCGCATGAAATATTGAAATAAACTAAAACTAGAACGAAAGAAGCTAAGCAAATAGCACACCATCCACAAAAAGAACACAAGATGTACCCTAGGAAAACCCAAAACATGAAAAACCCAACGAGAAGGTGAGCTTTATGCCCTCTTCTTTTCTTTTCAATTATGAAATGCAAATACAAAGAAATTGCACTCAAAGGCTCTATACCTTCTTCTTTTCTTTTCAATTATGAAATGCAAATACAAAGAAATTGCACTCATTATGGAGTTTCCATGGACAATGTGGCCTATATGGCTACTACAAGATCTTCTACTTCCTCTGTTCTACTTCAATATCCCACTCTCAAATCTCTACTCAACTATGGAACAATAAACAATATAATAAGAATTCATATCCTAGCGGCCCATATATAACAATGTCCTAATAGTTGTCTAGGGTTAGGGTTAGGGTTTTTGCATGCCTCAACTCCCATTTAGGCTTAGGGTTTTGGACCCTCCCAAGTTCTTCTTGAAAGTCCACACATAACTAACTCCACATGTGTGAGTAATGGAAGCTAACATGGCATCCACTTAGTATCATGGTGGTCAACGGGATAGATCAACTTGCAAGAGGCATAACTTCCTCATATAGACTCTGATTAAGGTGATCTTCACGTCGTTGGAAAGCTCTTGATGTGTAGAACAACATCGAGAGGCTAAAATCTTCATTAGCAAAGTTTTAACCCCAAAAAACATTATTTGATGCCTCAAACATGCTCCATAAGTTTATAGACCTCAAATCACCAAAGCGGAACCTGCCCCTAAAATGAGCCCTACAAATCAATAGATCCAATTTTTCCACCTAAAAAGTACAAAAATAAATGACAAAATCATTCAAGGAGTTTGACCTTAAAAACATGATAGCGATGTTGCATGATACTTAAATTAATTAAAGAGATGACACGACCAATTCAACGGGTGAATGATAATAGATTGTTTTGGGCGTTTAACTTATTGGAGAAATTCAAGATTGTTTGACAATAAAATGATACCTATGGAGGAATGACACTCAATTGCTTTATCACTTAATGGAAACAATATTGATGATGATATATATTGTTCTACTGAATGGATGAAGAAAGATTGTTCAATGATATTAGATTGTTTGGGTACTTCACTTGCTTATGCCTTATTGTTTGGTAATTACCTTGATGACATCAATGGACGAATGAAATTATACATAAATTTTTTACGATAATGGTGAATGGAACAATACTCTATTGTTAATTGAATGGCATTTAGATTGTTAATTGAATGGCATTTAGATTGATTATACCTGAGGCGTGCATGAGTTTGGTATTTAGAGGCATTTCCATCTTCCCAGTTAGTGGCCATCTCCCGAGTTTATGCATGCAAAGAATGTAAGGGATTAAGATTCAAATGAAGTTGTCCTATAATTTCTGTCTAGAATCTATCTTATAGTTATTAGTATGTTTATTTTTGGATTTTAGAGATAATTTATAGTTTCAATGTTTATGTATTTTGGTTCACTTGGTGCTATTTCGTTATATTCACCCTTACATATTATTTGTCCAGAATCTATCTTATAGTTATTATTAGTATGTTTCTTATAGTTATTAGTATGTTTATTTTTGGATTTTAGAGATAATTTATAGTTTCAATGTTTATGTATTTTGGTTCACTTGGTGCTATTTCGTTATATTCACCCTTACATATTATTTGTGTCCAGAATCTATCTTAGAGTTATTAGTATGTTTATTTTTGGATTTTAGATATAATTTATAGTTTCAATGTTTATGTATTTTGGTTCACTTGGTGCTATTTCCTTATATTCACCCTTATATATTATTTATATGAGAAAACTTAGCATATTTTGTATCTAATAATTTGGATTTACATAAATATATATAAATAGATTTTTTAATCAATATTTAAATATTTTATTTATTTTTTACCAATTTTTTACCAATTCAATTCCAATTTTTTGAATTAACCATTTTGATTCTGATAACACTAATGCCAATAACTATACTTTCCTGACATACATTACCGAGATCCAACATAACATACAGAGTAACATAAAAGTCTAAAAAAAACAAGAGGACAGAAACCATATCTAGAACCTAGATACATGAAAGAGTTCATTTGGACGAAAACAATTATACTACATAACATACAAGGTAACATAAAGGTCTAATAAGAAAACAAGAAGATGACACGAAGGACATCTACTACCCAGGCAGACAAACGAACCCACTCTGACCAGGATCATTATACTGAATCCTTATAAAACACCACTTTGTGCTACAGCACAGGACGGCTTCCAATCTGTCTGGAATTCCAGACTCATGTGCTGCAACAAACAGTACTAATAAATAGTTGGTCAATGCAACACAAACAGTACTAATAAATAGTTGGCCAATGCAACACAAACAGTGGTAAATCGAGTCAATTAGGATGAACTGGTAGCCCTTTCCTTGCTTTCTGTCATACTAATCAACAACGATTGCCATCACACAGCAATTCAGGCACTAACTATATTCTGATAAATATCTCCAACCCTCGTTACATTAACTAGCTAGTAGAATGTTGTCAATTGTTGCAAAAGGGAGGGCTAATTTTCAACTTCCAGGGAAAAACTTCAGTCAGGAGGTAACCACCATACAGACGCAGAATTACCACTCTGAATTTAAAATGTAACAGAAAATTCTGGGAACAAACCATACAACTTGCAAAAAATTGAAGTCCACTAAATTAGTTCTCTCCACAGGTATAGGGTGTAGGTTAAACAATACGCACCCTTTTCCAGCATGTTTTCCAGCTGAAATCCGGCGGTTGATCTGTGTTCCCCCTAAAAATGCGGTTGTCCAACTTTTCCAAACTGCCTTTGCCTTGGTGTCTTTGGGCTTCCGAATCCGTCTGTGACCTTGCAAGGGTGCATTTGCAGATGGATACATCAGCTTGGGCCAGACTTTCTTTGCCGGGCTCCGGAAGGGGTGGCCGGAAAAGATGCAGTTTTAGTAACCTTCATCCTATACCCAGGTATAGTACGAACCCCTGGGCCAATTGGATAGCGTATAAAAGTGGCCGAAAAAACTGCTTTTTGAGCACCTTTATCTTATGCCGTACAAACCCCTGAGCCCATTGGATAGTATGAAGCTTATGCTAGGACTTATATCAATTCTTAATGGTAAAAAACAGAGTGTTTTAGAAAAAGTTATTTTTTAAAAAGTTACAAAACCTATTATATTTTAATGTTTAACTGGGAGTGAGAATAGGTATTGATTAGCAACTAAGTATTATTGATTTACTCATTACTATTAAATAATAAAAGAAAACTAAGCTATCTGAAAAAACTAGTTGGTATTCCAGGAGACTTTCACTTTTGTATTCCAGGGAGTAGACTTTCACTTTTGTTAAATGTCTTAAAGTTTTGGATCGTTAATTTATTTTTTTAAATCTAAGAAAAATGAATACTTAATTAACTAAAGAAAATTTTACATCTTAATACAGGACCAAAAAACTGTTTTAATTCAAATAACCAGTCAGTATTCCAAAGAGCAGACTTTCACTTTTATCAAATACCTTTAAATCTTAAGTCTTTAACTTATTTCTTTAAATCCAAAAAAAAATAAACTCTTAATCAACTAACTGAAATTTTACATCTTAATACAGTACCAAAGAAACTGTTTCAATACAAATAGTATCCTAAAAAATCAATCTACCAAATACTTTGAAAAAGTCTTTTTCAAATCCAATTCTCCCATATTTTATTTAAAATACAAAAAATACAACATAATATAAATAATTAATAAATAAACATAATTACTTCCAACGTTTTAATTATTTAAATAAAAAAAAATTAAAAACACTACCGAAAACATAAACTCAAAAAGGTTTATCCTACAACCTGCAGAAAAATAATACTCTAATTACTATTAATAACAATATAATAGTGAAAAAAAAAGAATGTTTCACCAGCTTTTAAAAAAATCAAAACTACAGGAATTATTTTTTCAGAAAACAAGGAAAAAAATTTCAAAAAGGACAGTAGGCTCTTCTAAGAAAACAATTTGGGTATAAACGAATCTTTAAAATGGAACAAGGTTTTCTTCTACATGGAGATCTAAAGCATTAGAATAGAAAAAAACCTGAGAAACCCTAGAAAGCGAATATGAATATATATAGATTTGTTCAGAGAAAAATCAAAATATAAAGCTGTTCAGAGCTAATGTACCTGGTTGGTCAAAACCCATTTGCAGAACCGCCATAAACTCCGAGACACGGCGTTGGAATTTGGCCTCTGAAAAAGGGTTTAAGATATTCCATGAAAACAGCTGAGAAATCCAGAAATGGTAGATTAGCTTCGTGCTTTCACCAAGAGACTGTTTGAGATGATTAATTAAACAAATAAATAAAAATAAGGACGACTAAAACATATCATATTATATTATTGGAAGTGTATTTCTTCGTCTGGATTCATCCAAAGTTGTCGTGAGGTTGTTTCTTTCTTTGATGTTAAAAAGATAAACTAAATTATATTAAGTTTCTCGGCGCTAAGATGATCGGCGAAAGTGTTTATTTTATTTTTTAATATGTCATAAGTGTTTTTTTAATTAATTATTATAAATTTTAATTGTCAATTCAGTGAAGATAATTTTTAATTTGTCTTAAYTTATTATTGTTATTTGAGGAAAAGAATGTCACTTAAAATGACTTGATGTTGATRTATAAGGTAGTAGACTTCCACTCTCATGTCATTAGYTTGGGTCTTGGGTCATTAACTTGTTTCCTTATCCTTACATTCAAGGAASACGACCTCATACCCAATCAAAAGCATTTTTAAATCTTATTTCAAGATCAACAAAACAATTTAACATAATAAGATGTGTTTTATAGTAATATCTAACCTTAACTCTCTACATAAGGYCAAATACTACACCTAATTACAATTTAATCTCTTACTCATAAAAACATACAAATTAAAATTGAAAACAAAACAATTATTTTTAATTTAATCAATCTAACATATTCTACTCTATAATAATAATAATAAATTATTTTTAAGGTCACCAAATTGATGTATGAGATCCTCTCCACCAAGTGATTTGACTCGTAAAATTTAAGGAGGTATACATATCCTATACCCAAAAATATACAACCCCAACATACTAGCACTAGTCTAAATATTCTAAGCTTTGACCATTTTCCATGGATATTTTCTATTTAATTTTACTAATAAAAAATTATTAAATCTTTAGATTTAAGTAATTAATTATATATACCCCATAATTTTTCAGAACAAAAAATTGTAATTTCATATAAATTTATATTTTACCAAAAATAAAAAATAAAAAAAAAACATAAAACACTTAAACAACATCATTCCAATATATCCATTTTTGTCTAACCATATGTATTTACCAAAATATATGCTTCCAATGTCCATCGAATAGATGGGTATATACCATAGTATATGCTTTCATTCAATAAATAAGCTTTGGAATAATACAAGACTTGTATTGTGTCATTAATGTTTCTCATTATAATATTTCCATGTAATGATCGTCCTATAACTTTTGCCCAGTGAACAAAACCCAACCAAGTTCCTTGTATGTATGCATTATTGGTTTACCTTTATATTCATTTTAACTAAAATCTATAATATATAAAATTAAAATTACTCAAATTTATAATTTATAAAAATAAATAAAAAATAATTTAAATTTATGATTTAAAAAAATAAATAAATAAATAATAATTTAAATTTATGATTTATAAAAATAAATAAAAAATAATTTAAATTTATGATTTAAATAAATAAATAAATAAAAAATAATTTAAATTTATGATTTAAAAAAATAAAATAAAATAAAAATAAAAACATAATTTTGTGTTTTAAAAGTTTGCCCGTCAACAAAACCCAACCAAGTCCCTTGTAGGTGTGCTTTACTGGTTTACCTTTATATTCATTTTAAATAAAATCTATCATATATAAAATTAAAATTATAAATAAAAAATTACTAGTTTACCTTTATATTCATTTTAACTAAAATTTATCATATATAAAATAAAATTATAAAATGAAAATTATAAATAAAAAATTATTGGTTTACCTTTATATTCGTTTTAACTAAAATCTATCATATATAAAAATAAAATTACTTAAATTTATGATGTATAAAAATAAATAAATAAATAATTCAAATTTATGATTTAAAAAAAAATAAAAATAAAAACATAATTTTGTGTTTTAAAATTTTAATTAAGATAGAATTATGATTATTTATTTTATTTTTATAATTTTATTATTATTAATAATATTTTTTAATATTTTTATTAGTCTCTGTCAAAGGCTTGGAACTATAGCAATGAGTTGTCTTTTGACTCTGTATTAGTTCATTGTTGACTTTAAATTTTTGTGCTATATTCAATGTGTAATATAGGAAATCAATATATGTATTTTTTTTAATAATAGAAAAAATATTTTTCTAAAATTTAATTGACTGATATTTTTGATGTGTTATTGTAGGCTTCACGTCATTCAATGTATAAAATTCATTACAAAATTAATGGATTTGATAGTTTGACAAAAATGTTGAGTGATAAAAATAATAAGACTGTAATTTCCTTCTCCTATCCACTGCAACCTTCACAACAGAGCGTCTCTTCTAATCCACGTCCGATGACAAGGAGTAGGTGAATGGTCAATTCAAACGTGCTCCACACGCATGCAATAATGTTGACTCTCTCGGCGGTTACAACTCCTTGAGTTGGGATACAACACCATAACTGTAGAATTAATTACTGCTTTGTCTTCAATATATTTTTAAATTTCCATTTTATACGCATCTTCTTTAATTAAAATTGTTAATTTAATATTAAATATCAATACTCGTTTTAAGTTTATATTAAATATCTTCACCTATTAAATTAAATTGAATTTATTGATAAATATTACAGTCTATATATCTAGTTTATAAGCTCTCATGATTTATACCTCTTTCTTTGAAATTTAATTCTCCCAACTTTCGAATGGCATGTTTTCTTTTTAAAATAAGTTTACATTTATATTAATTACTTAATCATTTTTAAAACTTGTAACATGCAACAATTTTTTCTGACCAAGAAAGTTGTATTTTCAATATTTAAATAAATAACAAAAAATAATTTATATTGTATTTAGAAGATTTCAATTTTTTCGATATTACCCGTAACTTGTTTGCTCAGGCAGCTCATCCTAACTCGGTAAAATTTTTAGTTAAAAGCATTCCTAAATTTATTATGTAATATTTCACAAATTTTTTATTCTTAGATATTGTTGTGAATGTAATGGGTTTATGTTTTCTTTATGAATATGATTTCTTAATATTAATATATAATTTATCTTTACTTGTTTTATTAATTTTCAAATCTAATTAATAATATAAAAAACATTAATGTTTTTTACTTTTTTTATTTAATTTTACAGTTTATATAATTTTATTTTATTTAGTTTTAAATCATTATTATTATGAATTTCAAACTCACAAAAGGCACGGACTATGTTGCCTTGCAACACTTGTTAAAGTTTGAGTTATTGTGTTTTTTTTAATTAAACTATCTCAAAAGTTTTAAAAACATTCAATGTTTCGAGTGGACATTATACTCGTCATTAAGGATAAATGAAGCTAAAGAATTAAAAATTGGACATTTCAAAATTTTTGACACAGTTTAATTCCAGAAAATTGCTTCTCTCAATGGAATAAAATACCTTAGAGCAAAAGAATTTGTAAAATTATGAGATTAATAAAGTATGAACCATTCTTCCTTGGGAAAATGTCAAGACCCTAGGTCTGATCAACATTACAATTGTTGATGTATCTTGCTAACAAGCCACCAAGTGAAGTCGCGCAAGCCAGGGTTTGACAGTCACGGTCTCAACAGAGCACAGAATGGTTACCAAAGGGGACAGGAACGGCACCCCATCATACAAGCGGGTAGTGGTGAACAGGGGGAAAGGCCCACGAGGCGTTGGTTTCAAAGAACCACTGACGAGCACCTCGGGATCAAGACCGGAAAAGAACCAGGAGAGCAACCAAGAAAAAAGGGATCAAGTGGGGGAGGAAACTAGAGAAACCCAGAAGGTTGGGTAGGAACCAGCAAACCCCAGTGGGGCAGATGGGCGCAACCCATGCAAACCTAAAACAACAATGATACCCAAGGTCATACTGGAAGACCCACAAATGCAACTCTATCGGGACCAGATGAAGACACATGCACTAATCTGCGAGTTCATGGGGTTGTGGCCCACAGAAAGAACGTTGCGCAACTGGATAAAATATCAATGGAAGCCAAGTGGAGAAGTGGAACTCCACCTGGGTTCGAAAGGATTCTTCACAGCAGTGTTCATGAACCTGGAGGACAGGGATAAAGTCTTTGAGGGGGGGGCATATTTCCACACCTCAACAAGGTTGTACATGCGGCCATGGAAGGAAAACTTCTCCCCAGAGAAAGAAACCTTTAAAAATGTCCCATTCTGGCTGAGGTTTTACTCCTTACCGCTAAACTACTGGTTGTCGTCCACCTTCAAAGCAATCGGGAACAAACTTGGAAAATATGTTAAGACATCGAAAGCAACCCTAAAAGGGAGATATACGTCCTATGAAAGAATATGCATAGAGATGGATGTGTCGGGGGCACTCCCGGAAGCCATAAGCCTGGAATTTAGGGATGAGGAATGGATACAAAGCATCGATTACGAGCAGATCCCATTTAGATGCAGAATATGCCATGAACATGGACACTTAATCAGAGAATGTTTGCTCAATAAAAAACAAGAAATGAAAAACACCAAAGCACAACAGGATGAGGACAGGTTTGTAAAACCGAACCACGGAAATAGAGCAAACAAGAAACCAAGCAAAGCCCCAACAAAAAGCAACCCAAAAGCCGGGACTAGACCAGAAGGACATGACAGGGCTAACCAAAGGGAAGAAGGAGCAAAGGAAAAGACAAAAGACAGAGTAGTTAGGGAACAAGCAACTCAGGAGAACACCAATATTCCAGGCAATAAGAGAGAACAGGGAGGTAGCGCAGGTCCTATGGAAGGAGGAATCGAAGACGCCAATACCCCAATGCAGGAGGCAGATGGATATTCGAAGATGACACCAAGCGAGGTAGGCACAAAAGATCCTAATCTCAGAGACATTATGGAAAGGGAAGGCATAGATCTCTCGATCATCCTAGAGCAATGGAAAAAGAATGGAGTAGACAATGTGCTAGCGGAGAAACTAGATCGTATCCAATACCTTTTCCTTCTACGGGTGGAAGCAAAATCCAAAGGGATCAAGCGTACACACGGCGAGATAGGACACCTGGGAATCAAAGCAGGTGAGGGGAACCCACAACATTCACCCAAGCAGATGAGGCGGAAGAATGGCAGGAAATCAAACAGCGTAGCCCTACAAGAACTAGGAGCAATGTTGATAAATTTAGGTAAGATCAAAAATCTCTTTCCCAACTCCCCCCCACATGTTTAAATGAAGATTATCACATGGAATATAAGAGGCCTAAATAGCCCACGCAAGCAAAGAATACTCAAAAATAGACTGAGGAAGGAGCAAACTGACCTCTGTTTCAATCAAGAGACAAAATGCATTGTAGAAAGAATGGAAACAATCAGTAAAAAACAATGGAGCAAGTACCAGATGTTGGTTGTCAAAGGCCAACAGACGGCAGGCGGTATACTCACCTTATGGAACCCACAATCACTGAACCTACTAGTAGTTGAAGCTACGAAACACACACTCTTGGTTAACATGCAAATTATATGTAACACCGAGGTGATTCTATGCACCAATGTGTATGGTCCCCAGAGGTTGGAGGAAAAAAGGAGAATGCTCGTAGACCTAGAAAATTTAAAGGCCAGATCCCACAACCTCCATTGGATCTTGGCAGGGGACTTCAACATAATCACGACACTTGCAGAGAAAAAATGGGGCACCAGGAGACTGGATAGAGATGCGGAGGAATTCTCAACTTTCATTGATGTAATGGAGATGGTAGACATCCAAACCAGCAATGGCTAGTTCACCTCGGATAACAAATGAAGTAATCACTACCAAGTAGCTACAAGGCTAGATAGATTCCTGGTGTCAGAATCCATCATTCTGCGGGGACTAACTTTAGATTGCAGCATCCTGCCATGGGGGGGTTCAGACCATTGGCCAGTTCAATTGGAAGCAAACTTCCAAACCACTCCGAAGAATAGACCTTTTAGATTTGAGAAATTTTGGATCGAACATCCCACCTTCAAGGAGCACATCAACCAATGGTGGTGGGAGGAATTACCAGATCAAGGGACACGGATGTTCAAACTTTACAAGAGACTCAAGTACATCAAACGCAAACTCAAAGAGTGGAACAAGGAAATCTTTGGGAACATAAACCACGAGAAAAAAAAATATCGAGGATAGAATGAGGATACTTCGGGAACTTTGCATAAACGAGGGTTACACAGAGGATTGGAAAAGAGAAGAGATCCAAATGACCCAGGAATGGGAAGCAAGATGCCAACAGGAAAAAACTATCTGGTGCCAAAAGTCTAGAATCAGGTGGCTAGAGGAAGGGGAGCGGAATATCAAGTTTTTTCATAGAACCACCATTGCAAGAAGAACCCACAACAAAATCCTGAAAATCAGGGATCAGGATGGGATCGAAAGAGAATCCCACAAGGAAATTGAAAATACATTGGTCGATCACTTCCAGAGGATAGCCCAGGAACCCAACCAAGACATAATTGAGGCCATACAAAGGATAACTCAGCTCATCCCCAGGATGGTCACAGAAGAAAAAAATATCAATCTAAACAAACCCATAACAAAGGAGGAAATCAACCAAGTGATCCAGGAGATGCCCAATGGAAAGGCCCCAGGCCCAGATGGCTTCACAGTGGAATTTTTCAAAGCCTGCTGGGAAGTGGTTAAACTTCATATTTATGGGGTGGTGGAAGACTCCAGACGTTCGACCTATGTCTTGAAAGCATTAAATGCCACAATGATCACTCTAATCCCAAAAGAAAATGAAGCAAGGACCCCAAATCACTATAGGTCGATAGCTTTATGCAATGTTGTTTACAAGATAATATCCAAAGTCATAGCCAATAGACTGAAACCACTTCTACACACATTGATTTCACAAGCGTAGGCGAGTTTCGTAGAAGGAAGACAAATAATGGATAACATCATCTATGCCCATGAACTTATACACATGCTAAAAAAACAAAAGAGAGGGGGGATGATAATCCAACTTGACCTGGCAAAGGCTTATGACAAGATTAGTTGGCACTATATGGCCAAAACGTTGGAAGCCTTTGGGTTTGAACGGCACTGGATCAACTGGATTGTCAATCTAGTCTCAACAACAAGCTACTTGCTCCTAATTAATGGATCCCCAGCAAAACCAGTTTGGCTCTCAAGAGGCAACAGGCAAGGAGACCCATTGTCCCCCTTCTTGTATATTCTAATGATGGAAGGGCTTAGTAGAAGCATAAAAAGCACAACTGCAGCAGGGGAACTAAAAGGAATCAAACCCTTCAAATATTGTCCAACCTCCACACACCAACAGTTCATTGATGAGACCCTTCTTCATGGCACACCCACGGTCAAGGAAGAAAAACCTATAAAATAATTTTAGAAGACTTTGGGGAAGCCTCCGGGGCGGAGATCGACCACTCCAAATCCATGATCTATTTCTTTAACACTAATCCTACAATCCAAAGAAACCTAGCCAACATTCTTGGGTTCGAATGCAAAATGCTCCCAACGAAATACTTGGGAATCCCCCTGACGGATAGAGCTTGCAAACTAGCAACGTGGGAAGGAGTGATCAACAAACTGCAAGAGAGGGTAAAAAACTGGACCTACAGAGCTCTCAACCTGGCAGGGAGGCTTATCCTCACCAAAGCGGTCCTACAAGCAATTCTAGCGTATATGATGTCAGTGTTCCCTGCTCCCAAAGGAATACTTCAAAAGATAAGAGCCATTCAAAGAGATTTCCTATGGTGAGGTGCAGAAATGGGCCCTGGTAGCCTGGGAGAAGGTGTGTCGACCAAAAGGCAAAGGCGGCCTGGGGTTACAAGACCCACAAGTAACTAACGAAGCCTACAGGGCAAAACTCTGGTGGAGATGGGTCAAGGACAAATCGGTACCATGGGCAAACCTCTGGAAGGCCAAGTATGCCCCGAACATCAATGATCAAGACTGAATTCAACTCATGGGCACAAGGGAGAGATCAACCATCTGGAATCTCGCCTAGCGCAACAAGAACTAGATTCATAAACACAACTTCTGGGAAGTCATAAATGGTCAAACTGGCAGATTCTGGGAGGACGTGTGACAACATGAACCCATAATGGAAAATTCGGACAGGGAGGAGCTCCAACATGAAATGATTGCGCAAGGAAAAATAACAATCCATCACTATTGGAAGCCAAGAAATGATAGCGACAAATGGAGGACCTAGGACAAACTCTCTCCACAAAATAGAGACTGTGTCGCAACTCTAGCGCAAGAGGTGGAAGAGGAATTGGGGAAAAGGAAAATTGCAATCTCAGAGGACGAGGACCAATTAAGGTGGGGTAGAGAAAATGGGGGGGAATTCAACCTTAAAGAAGCACAATTTTACATCGCGGACAAGGTTCCAGAGGACCCGGCGCAACAGTGGGGAAAGATCTGGAGCAACCTCCAATGGCTGAAAATCAAAATGTTCAAGTGGTTAGTTCTCAACAACCGAATTCTAACATAGGAAAACCTCAGGAAAAGGGGTTACATAGGTCCTTCTCGGTGCCACTTCTATTAATCTAAGGAGGAAACAACCAATCACCTCCTCGATGAGTGCAGTTACACAACAAAGCTATGGGATTGGGCAACAGGCATCTACCGTCAATCCAATAGAATCCAAGGCAACATCAACGCAACCATCAACAATTGGAATGAGAGCTACAATGAAAATGAAAAGGTGAACCTCTGTTGGAACCTAACGTCGAGGATGATCATTTGGGCATGGAAGGGGAGGAATCGACGCATCTTCAGGAATGAAAGCCTACCGGAGGGAAAGCTCAAGGATGCAATTATCTCACAAATACAAGAAACGATGCAGAGCCACAGCTGTAAGAAGGAAACAATGCAACTCACAGATTAGGACTCCCGCATCCTTGATTTCTTTCACCTAAAAGACGGGCGCAACAACGCAATGGTAGGGCGGGATCCGCAACTACAACTAGGAGACCGCAACTAGACCCCCCCTCCGTTAGGGTTCCTCAAATTAAATTTTGACGGGGTGACAAAAGGAAACCCAAGAGTGGCAGGGATGGAAGGGGTGATCAAAGGCAGTGATGGTAACGTCATCAGGTTGTATGCTGGGAGTATGGGGAACTCAACAAACAACGCAGTGAAATTTGGAGCCCTGGAGCTTGGCCTTGAAATCCTAAGGCGCGAAAGGATGACAAACACTATCGTGGAAGGTTACTCCACCCTGGTCATCAATATGGAGAAGAGACTCTAGAATGGTACTAAAGTGGGCAAGGTTCAGAGACACTGGCGCTTGGCTCTCTCCCTACAAAAAATCCAGGAGCATCTAAAAACTCCAAACACAGTGGAGTGGCGTTGGGTCTGCAGGTCAACGAATGGCCTGGCAGACAAACTAGCCAACGAGGGGGTTGGCAAGGAAGGTTCAGAACTAGACACTACCTAGATCAACCTTCCGAATAACCAACTCAGAACAGACTACATCCACTTAGCAACAAATGACTGTGAAGGCAGGTTAAGCAAGGAAGGTCACATCGAGAAGGGCAATGCAAGGCATGGAAGTAGGCAAGCAAGTCCTAGGAAAGAAATGATGGTCGAACACTTGATCACCAATGACCATGCAGGATTAGCATAAACAACCAGCGGGGGTACGACAGTAAGACCCTTGTGACAGAAAGAACTGTGGGGAAAGCACAAGGGAAAGTACAGATGACAAACTGCATGTAACAAGTGATGTAAGGCATGAGGGAGAGACATGGTTCAGAATTGATCCACCAGGCCAAAGTACAGGTATGCAGAGCAGCATAGTAGGACCTCAAGTGAGCAGGGGCAGGGATCCGCACAGGGATAAAGGACGAGTCATAATGATCATACGAGCCACCACCGAGAAAAAGGATAGGATGGATCACCACTACAGACAAGCCATGATTGGAAGAACAAGATCGCAGCTGGAGGAGATCAATAAGAGGAAAGACAGCAGGAATAACCACAAACAAAGGAAGAGCAATTGCAGGGGCTACCACAGACACAAGGGCAGGGAAAGGAAGAATCCCTGTGAAGTGTGGTACAGGCTGAGTAACCAGCAAAGGAGTTGTGACAGACCAAACAAGATGTTGAGAATGAAGCACACACACAGGAAGAGGAATCATTTTGGAAAGGAAGTACCGGATAGTCCACGACGGGTGTCAAGAATGGAGTAGGCGACAAAATATGCGGAGGGCACCTTCCAAACTCTGGTTGCGCCAAAAGGAAAAGCGGCCATCACCTGCTAGGAAAAGGAAATCAAAGAAAAACGCAAAGGCAAAGCTTGGGAGGCACTAGCACAGGAAGTGGACTGAGTAACTAATGTGGGGGCCATGTAGCCCAGGGAAACCCTCTACCACAAGACATTGGAGATGGCATGGCTAACTAAGATGATGAGCGACAAGGTGAGTTCGGAAATGGAAGAAGCCAGACGAGAGGATAACTCGGATCACAAGAAAATGTTGGACGAAATCCTGAGTCACCTCAGTAGCCTGGAAACTATTACCAAACTGTTAGTTGAGGTTGAGAAGGATCAGAAATCCAAGATGGAGTGATTGGCTACTCAATTTCACCTCTATCTGCGCTATGTCCACCACATGGACATCATACCAGCCGATGGACACGGTGCGCTAGCCCACATCAGGAAGACTCGTACAGTCTCCCAGAAGGAGGATAACAAGAACTGGGCAGATGACGGGAAGAAGCACATCATTGTCTTGGACGAATGAATGGTTATTTGTCTGGTTAGTTCGACCACTAGCCTCTCGGGCCTAGTGGACAGTCTCTACGTATGTTTTTTTATGTCTA
Organism: Picea sitchensis; assembly: GCA_010110895.2. NCBI lineage: Eukaryota > Viridiplantae > Streptophyta > Pinopsida > Pinales > Pinaceae > Picea > Picea sitchensis. The sequence continues at coordinate 62,715 of SNQJ01S0001615.1, forward strand.
GGTTGCTTTTCCTTTTCAAACTGGTTATGGTGGGACTGGCCTGGTTTCCCCTGGTGGCAGACGAGTTCCACCCCTCGTATATATATCAGTAAGCGCAACTCGGGAACCCCTGGTCTGGTTTCCTACTAGGCAGGCTAGGAGGCCCCCCTTTTTTGTACCATAATCTATTTTGCAGTAATACAACTTCTTACACTCACATACAAAAAAATAAAATAAAGTATGTACCATTTAATGATGTATTTATTATTAACAATGCTCAAAGTATTACGCTAATCCCTAATCCTGGTTTGGAGCCTTGCTCGCAGCCGCCATGGTCGAGGTAGCCCCCGAGCCCCCTCATGCTTTTGATGTTGAAGTCGCAACCTTCAAACAATTGATCAACTCTCTTGGGAATCCTTCAACCCGCCCTACGCACACTTAGTTTGTTAAAAACTAGATTCGATCCTTGAAGTCGTGATCCCTAAAGTTGCATGCTCCAGAGCTCTCTCGTATGCTTCAAAAGGACTTATCGACCAATTTACAGGACTTTATCCTTCCCCCAAACAGGTCGATCTTTGGATTGCTTGAACTGGCAACCTTTAATGTGCGGTAAGGGTTTTTATATTTTTTATTTTGAGCTAAAGGAAGATCGTGATCTTATTTTCCGCAGTGGCCCCTACTTCTACGACACCATAGGTCTCTACCTAAATCGATGGACCCCAGGCTTTGATCCAGAAAGTGATGTCCCTACATCAATACTAGTTTGGGTCCGCCTTCCTCACCTGCTTTTCCATTGTTGGGGGCACAAATCTTTAAAGAGTATTGGGGACACAGTTGGAAAATACATTAATTGATCTGAACCCAAATCTGCAATGTTCTCATGCGCTCGAATATGTGTTGAAGTAGATCTAGAAAAAGGACTCCATGAAGCTATAAAACTGTCTTTGGATGATTGGACTCACATCCAAAATCTAGACTATGAACAGATCCCCTTCAAATGCAAATCGTTCCACGAATATGGATATTTTGCTAGAAATTGTCCAAAGAGAAAACAAGAAGAGGCTGCAACACGAGAAGCACAAGAAGAGGCTTGGAAGCAAGTAAAAGAGAAAGAAAACACTGGTCGAAGCAGAGGCTCAAAGAGTGGATAGGCAATCCCATCGCAAAACACCAATTTTGGAACAGTGAAGCACAAAAACAAACCCCCAGAGGCAAGTCCAGGTCTAGATTAGACTTCGTCCAAATGGAAAAAGTAGATCCCAACCAATTCATTTGAGATGCTAGGTGAATCCTTTGCAAGGGGCGTTAGGATCAATGATTCTACGCCTTTGATCTCTCTTGAAACTGTGCATCCCACGTAAGAAATGGATCAAGCCGGGGAAGATGAAAACTTCCAAGAAGCAAACATGAAAGAAATTGAAGAGATAGATATACCAAATCCTGTAGATAAAACCAAAGCTAAAGGAAAAATGAGGGTAGACATGGAGGAAGGTGAAATCATAATAGAAAAGATCAGAAAATCAGGAAGGCGTTCAAACAAAAATGTCAGGGAAGACCACGCCAACAAAGAAAAAACACTTAGAAAGCAACATTCCATTGAAAGTTCACTCAACATTGCAAGGAAGAAAAGCGGAATCAGGGGAGCAGATCATCCCATCTCAAGAAGACAAATCCCCTCCTCCCATTGTCAATGAAAATCCTCTCATGGAATTGCAGAGGCTTCGACGATAACTCCAAGGTTGAAGCCCTTGAAGATCTTGTCAAATTAGAAAAACCCTCTGTAATTCTCCTCCAGGAAACGAAAATGGAGGACTCCTCAGCATTAGAACAAGCCAAAAAAGCTCTTTGATCATGCGAAGGAATAATTATTAGCTCAACATGCACTTAAGAAGGCATATTGACCGTCTGGGATGCACAGTCCTGAGAAAAAGAGGTAACCCATTCTACAAACCATTGGATTCTCACTTTTTTGAAGCATAAGGACACTAATACAAAAATCTCCCTTATAAATATTTATATGCCAAATAGATACTCGAATAAGATAGAATGTTGGACTTCCTTGTTTGCAATTCGAGACTCTTTGGATAATTCCTCAACAATGGTGGGTGGGGATCTCAACACCTATCTCTACCAAGCAGAGAAGAGGGGCAGAAGCTGGGTGAGAGACCTCCAAAGCGAAAAACTTTCAGATCTTATCTCTAATTGGGATCTACAGGATAGTCGTTCTCTAAAAGGGAAATTCACCTAGAACAATTATCGGTTAGGTAAGAATCACACAACATCCCAATTAGATCGATTCCTTATCAGCAGTGACTTCCTTCTCTCCCCCTTTAACATTTCCTCTTCTATTATTCTTTCCGCCATCTCTGACCACAAACCTATCACCCTCTATTTATCCCCTCCTCATAATTGTGTACCTTTGCCCTTCAGATTCATCCCCCTTTGGCTTGACTCCCCCCTTGTCCCCAATCTACTTCAACAAGCCTGGTCCTCTCTTATCAGTGGTTCTCCTAATTTTGTTAGGGAAAATAAGCTTAAAGCAGTCAAACAAGTGCTCAAAGAATGGGTAAAACTACCTTCATCCCCCCAAACAAAGAAAGGCAATCTAGACTCTCAGAGTTAACATAAATTCAAAGGAAAATAAAGAAGGAAGAAGCAACTCGGGAAGCTCTAATCAGGGAAAAAGAAGCCTTCTGAAACCTTCACTCTGCAATGAGACAAGAAGAAGAACACTGGATACTAAAATCCAAGAGTTTATGGTTAAAAGTTGGATATTCAAACACTTCTTTCTTCCAAAAACAAGCCCAACAAAGAAGGAAAAAAAATATAGTGTCAAAAATCCAATCAGAGTCTGGAAAAACCACTGAAAACTTCAATCAAATTAAGTTGGCAACAAGCCAGCACTTTGCAGATTTGCATTCTCAAAGAAATCAAGAAGAAAATGAATAGACACTCAAGAGGTGTTAGAACATATTCCTCAACAAATACCAACGGAAGATAATGAGCTTTTAACCCAACATATATTAGAGGAAGAAACTTTCCAAGCCATCTCTCCAAGCCACCAGGAGTCTTGATCAAGATAAGGCTCCAGGTCCAAACGGTTTCTCCATAATATTCTTCAAACGCTTTTGGGGATTAATTAAACACGATCTTTGACACATGCTAAACTACACCCTTCGAAAGAAGAAAGTGGGAGGAGCTACCAACTCAACTTTCTTGGCTCTCATCCCGAAGGAAACAAACCCTTCTAATTTTTCCATATTTCGACCAATATCTTTATGCAATTACTCCTACAAAATTCTTACTAAGATTATTGCTTCGAGACTAAAACCCCTTCTCTCGAAATTGGTCTCAAATAATCAAGGTGGGTTCATGGAAAACAAAAAAATCACCGATAATATAATTCTAGTCCATGAAGTTATTCACTCCAGCATATATCACAAAGATAAATAAATGATTCTCAAACTGGACATGGAAAATGCCTTTGATCATGTAAATAACCCATTTCTATCCAAGGTTTTAGATAAGTATGGATTGTCCCTGAAATTTAGATATTGGATTAATGCTTGTATTGGTTCCCCATGGATAGCCCCGATGATAAATGGTCGATCATCGCATTTTTTCATATCAAGCAAAGGGCTAAGACACGGTTGCCCCCTATCACCCTCCCTTTACATTCTTATGGTAGACTCGAATTCATAAACTGGAAGAGGAGCGCAGATTGGGGCATCTTCCCGGGATCCAAATCGCTCCAGGATTCAAAGCAATAAATCATTCCCAATTTGCATATGACACTCTACTTTTAGGATTCGCTTCCCCTATTATCGCTAGGAGATTCAAATGGATTTTGGATAACTTCCTAACAACTTCAAGAGGGAAAATAAATCTCAGCAAAATTAGAATTTATGAATGGAACATAATAGTACACCAACAAGACATCATTTCTAGAATTTTTGGATTTCCAATGGTTGTTAATTGGAAATCCTTCACCTATCTTGGCATGCCCGTCTTTCAAAGCATAACCTCCTCACAGGATTGGAAAACAATTTTGGACAAATTAGCTAGTCGGATACAAAGTTGGGGACCTCGTTGGCTAAATCCGACAAGTAAAATCGTACTCATCAAATCTGTTTTGTCTGCACTAACTATTTTCCAGTGTGAAGGTCTATTAGATCCCAAAGGCCTTGAAAAAAATATCAAAATATCTTTGAGGATTTCTATGGGAAGGAGGGAAAACAAATACAAAAAAATTTAATCTCATCAACTGGGCAATAATGTGTCAGCCTACGGGAAAAGGCGGTTTGGTTGTTCATAACCCTTCTCTCATGAATATTTCCTTGGGAGAAATGTTGGTTTGGCGTCTCATCTCTGGCTCCCTAGATTGGTGGAAGCAAGCAATCTTAGTCAAATATATCAGCTCTCCCAGAATTCGTAGTATGGACACCCCCCTTCCATCCTCTAAAGGATCTCCAATTTGGAAACTGTTAAAAATGGAAACCCCTCTGATTCAATTGAAGCTCTCCTGGGCTCCTGTAAATGGCACCCTCATTAATGTGTGGAAAGACAACATTATGGGAAAGACACGTTTGGAAAAAATTGAAATTCTTAATCCCATTAGACATTAGTGTCTATCGAGTGGTTTCTCTAAGCTTTAGGATTTTTCCGAATGGACAACAACTGGACTATGGAAATATTGGAAAACTTTATCACCCCCTGATCAACTCCTTCCCCTTCTCCCTATTCTCTCTTATCATCTCACTGGTTGTGTCCCTCTAAACAAACACTACAGAGATGCATGTTGTTGGGGAATGCCAAATGATAGTCTTCTCGTGGATTCCTCTGGGCCACCTCCCTCCAATATCTAGTCCTATGTGTCGTCGGGACCCTCTCTTCTAAAAATAAACACCTTTATATGGATCATGATACATGGAAAAATTATTATAGCTAAAACCTTCAAAAGTGAGGCATCGCTGGTCCATCCAAATGTGCCCTATGTATGGCCTCCGTGGAATCAATTCAATATATGTTCTTTGAATCATCCTTTACCTTAAATATTTGTGATCTTATGATCGCCTCTCTTCAATCTAAATTTCATCCTCCTTCCAATTGGAATGATATGTTCGTTCATTGGAAGCAAAGATATGCTAGCAACTTCAACAAAAAACTCATTTTTGCAAGTCTTTGGAGGCAGACTCCAAAGTTCATTTGTTGGGGAATTTGGATAGCAAGAAATAAGGCCATCTTCCAAAATAAATCTCTTCCCCCCCAGCGGATTCATGCACAATCTTGTGGCCTCCTTTCAAAAGTTTTCTCTATTCAGAATAAACTTCTAGACAATAAGGTTTTGCTTACAGACTCAAAGAAGCTTTGGATAACTAGTATCCTAAGCAATCGCCCAACCATTCACACCAATCAAATTCCAAATCATTTTATGTGGCAACTACGATTACTCAATCAATAATTTCTGCAATGACAATGTAAACAACACTATCTCCTCCTATTTTCTGATGGATCTTCGACATGCAACCCAGGGGCGACAGGTGCGGGGGGAGTTTCCTTCAACACCGAAGGAAAAAAGGTTTTGGAATTTGCTTGGGGACTAGGGAATGCCACTAATAACCATGCATAGGTCCTCACAACATTTATGGGACTTCACCTTATTCCAGAGAATAGATTTACCAAGCTCACGGTTATTGGCGACTCTGATTTGATCATAATGGGACACTGTAAATCTCTCAAGAATGTGCACCCCAACATCTTTAGAACTCTTCTCTGAATCAAAGACCTGGAACACAAATTTGACAAAGTCTCTTATTACCATGTGTATATAACTCAGAACAACATCGCTGACTCCCTCGCCATAGAATCAAAATCGCTTGCAACTGGGCAGCTAAGACTAAATTCATTTCTTAGTCATGTCTCTATCCCCTAAGATTTTTGCACCAATCATGTCATCCCTCCTGAACTTTTTGTCGCGCGTGCTCCCTCCTCCTAGCCACCCTCTTTACTCCAACACGCTCCCTCCTCTCCCTCATCGTCCATCCTTGTGAATGACGCCCTTCTTCTCATACATCCCCCCATGCTTCGAATGAGAATTTCTAATACTCCCCCGCATAAGTATTGGTACTCTATATCTCGAACCCCCTTTTGTCACACACCCGACCCCTAAGTACCTTTTTAAGGGACGGGGCATCAAAATTTCACTTTTCTCAATCACCTCGAATCCCTATAACTAGGGTCCCTGTCACCCGGCCCTACACATTATCATAGTATACGAAGACTCTTCCAACTAGGAGTTGACATTTTTCTATCTCCTATAGGCCTGCTAGCTTAATTAACCATTAACACGACAAAATCCCACTCCTTACTAAATCTCCTAGGGCACTTAGATTCATTAATATTAGTTAAAGCCTAAGTTTTCGAACTTCGGCGAAATTCCTCATCATGTGCTTATGAACTTAAATCTCTCGAATGTTGAAGTTCTGGAGAGGGTCCCTCTCCTTTAATTAATTACATTTAAATTGTTCTAACATCCTGCAGGTATGGGAAGGTAAATCCAGCCTTCGACCTGTTTTGACTTATCCAATATACCACTCCAAACCTCCCAAGTTCTGAATCCTCGGACTCCCGAAGGGTCCACACTTACACATGGTGGCGCATTAAACGTAGAGGCAAGGACAATTGGGTCTAGGCCTTCAGCCGATTAACCCCAGCTTTCCAAGTTCCCTGAAGTCCCAAACTCCCAGTGCCTCAAGTATTCCACCAGCTATTAGGCCATGCGAGCATGTGCCCAGGGTTGACACACAACAAGAAGCAGAGATGACACATGGCCCATCAATGAGTGACGCGTGTCATGTTCCAATTGGCATATGAGGTCTGTAAAAAGCACGAATCAAGGTGACACGTGGCATGTCATACATGGTTCCATGTCACCTTAGGTGACGTCAGTGTGCCACTTCACTCCGGACGAATAGCCTCCGGGAGCCCCTAGCCTCTCCTACCTAGGAAATCGCCCAGAGCTCTGAAGTCTGAACTCCTGCCAACAACCTCCCAATATCCTTTTATCCCACGATCGAGATAGGTCCATGTAGATCCATAGATCTACGACCTCCATTGCTTCGCGACTTCGACGTTCATGGATTTGGCTTTGTGATCTCCTTTTTACTCTTGGAGTTGTCAACGCCAGACTAACCACGGTCTCAATCCAAAGGTCAGGAGAGATCCTGAAGAATCCTAAGATCTACCTTCCTTGTTGCTTCACAACTTCGACGTTTAGGGTTTCTGCCCGTTTAACACTCCTTTTCTCCCGGAGTGGTTAATGTCGGACTGATCACGACATAGATCCAACGGTCAGGGAAGATCCCTATGTCCTCGGATCTATGGTTCTCATCACTTTTTGAGTTCTACATTCGAGGGTTCCACCTATTTAACACTCCTTTCCTTCCCGAGTGGTCAATGTTGGACTGACCACAACGTAGATCCAATGGTTAGGGAAGATTCCAAATATCCTCATATCTATGGTTCATGTTACTTTGCAGTCGAGAAGTGGATGAGGGTTTAACAATGGGATAGATCCCACGGTCACAGTTAAGGAAACCACCAGATGTCGGTCAACCTCATTGGTAACTATACCAGCAGGTTTCCTTCGGTTGGTTTTGAAAGTTGTAAAGTAATAACATCCCAGAGGTCTGGATTCCCAGAGTTTCGAAGCCAATATATCTTAGCTCCATTCGGGCCTAGTGAAGGGTTCCATGGTCCTAGACATATGGATTCCTTGACAAGTTCTAGGTATGCACGCTCAACTCTTAGTCGTGATTTGGTTAGGGTCGTGGGTATGAGCCCTCGGTCACACAGATGAATGGTTTGAAGGAGGCGCCCTCTCTCCATGGAGCTCGAATTTAGTAACTTGCGAAGGTAAATTCGAGGGGTTGACAGGGCTGAAGCATTCCAGCAAAGTCTGCCTCAACTCTTACATTACAAAATCAATCCTTTGGAAAATTCACTTAAGGATTTTCCAACCAGCACATAAACCGTAAACTTATTCATAAATTCATTTGAAGACCCATGTCTAATAGTTCTCCTGTTGTTAAGTAGAGGCAAACATAAACCATTCAAATGTAGGGTTTCACAGAAGAACAATAAGCATTTCTAATATTAATCATACGATGAAAATTTTAGTCATAGACACAGACATCCAACCACTCATTTCAATTCTAGCACACAGGGTATAAGAATACTTATCAAGAAACCATATAGTGAAGCTATTGTTGAGAGAGGTGCCCTTTTCCACCCAACCGTAGGCACAACAACTCTTGGATAGATTTACCACTGGCCACCCCCTAGCTAGATCATGAGGCTCTGAGAGAGACTCTTCCTTCTTGTTCAACAACAGTCAGGGATGGAGGCCACTCTCCTCCTCCCTCAGGAACTTGATGAATTGGTTTTATCTCCACCAAGAAAGGGGGCCTGCAACGAGTGTTTCCTCAGTCACTCATCTTCTCTACAATCTCGTTTATTAGCTTGGACTGAAAATGCTTCCAGCAGCTTCTTGCACCTAGAACAAGCTTGTTTTGCAGTTCTCTTTAGAACCAGAGAGTTGCACATGCTTCCTCTCTCTCGAATTCTCCCTCTGGTTCCACCTGAATCACAAACCAATCAATTATATGATTAGAATCATGTACATATTTATTCAGTAACGAAACATGGAAAACATTATATGCCTTCACTGTGGGAGGAAGTGATATTCTATATGCTACAGGTCCTACAGGTCCCACTCTATCCAAAATTTCAAAGGGTCCACAATACTGAGGTGCCAGCTTGGCACAAGCTCCCATTCTCAAGGAAATTTTCTGGGCCTAACTCGGAGATACACATGATCCCTTGCTTTGAACTCTTTAGGAGTCCTTTTTCTGTCTGCATAGCTGTTTTTTTTATCCTGAGCTATTTTCAGATTCTATTTTATTTGAACTACTTGTCGTTCCATTTCCTTTAGCATATCTGGCCTAAGTGTAATTTTGTCTACTGGGTTATTCYAGTTGATTGGAATATTACATTGTCTACCATAGAGGGACTCAAAAGGGCTTATCTTCAGTGATTCTTGATAACCATTGTTATAAGCAAACTCTACCACTGGTAGGTAGTCTCCCCACTTCTTGGGTTGATGCATTACATGCATCCTTAAAATGTCCTCTAACACTTGGTTTACCCTCTCTGTATGCCCATCAATTTGAGGGTGATAGGATGTAGTAAATAGCATTTTAGTTTCAAAACCAACAAACAAAGATTTCCAAAAAATTGAAGTAAATTTTGTGTCTCTATCTGATATGACTTCTTTAGGCATGCCATGCAGCCTAAATATCTCTTTCATGAAAATAYTGGCAGTATCTATTTCCTTGCAGGTTGACTTGAYGGGAATAAAGTGAGCAGCCTTGCTCAGTTTGTCCACAACTACCAGAATGGCATCATTCTGCTTGGTTGATTTTGGTAACCCTGTGATGAAATCCATGGAGATGGTTTCCCATTTCCATTCAATAATTGGCAAGGGCTGCAACAACCCTGCTGGATGTCGGTGCTCTTCTTTAACCTGTAGACATTCTAGACATTTAGCTAAGTAATCAACTATGTACTTTTTCAGTCCGGGCTAATAAAATAGTTTCCTAGTGGCTGTGATTATTTTTTGATAACTAGGATGACCGGTATATGGTCTTTTGTGTAGTTCATCCATTATGAACCTCTTCAAGTCGTCACAATTTGGAATATACAACCTACCTTTGTAGGTTAGCAGGCCATCCTTCAACATTTGATAGCCCTCATACGTCATCCCTGTGGGATCTTTCTCCAGGTATGATTTCACTGTCTTGAAAAAGCATCTGTTTCTTGTGCACTTTTGACTCTCTTCCTAATGTCTGTTTCACAGGTGCTTACAGTTGCCAAGTGAATCATTTTCATACTTCTACTAAGGGCATCAACTACCCTATTTTATTTTCCCTTAATATGTTTGATTTCAAAATCAAACTCACTAAGGAGAGCCATCCACCTAGCTTGTCTAACATTGAGTTTTGGTTGATCAAAACAACCCACTATGGTCAGTGACAAGCACAAATATCCTACATATAAGTTAATGTAACCACATTTTTAAAGCATGTACTATGGTAGCCAATTCCAAATCGTGGATCACATAATTAATTTCATGCTCATTCAATTTTTTGGATTTGTAGCAAATCACATGACCTTCTTGCATGAGGACTCCTCTGAGCCCTTCCTTTTAGGCATATGTACACACAAGGAAGTCCTTGTTTGGCTCTGCAATCTTTAGTACAGGTGCATTGGTTAGAAGGTATTTTAACTCTTGGAATCTCTCTTCACATTTTAATGTCCAAATGAATTTAACTCCCTTTTTCTGAAGGGAGGTGATTGGGAAACCAATCTTGGAAAATCCCTTTATGAACCTTCTATAGTATCATGATAGGCCCATAAAGGATATGATATCAGATACATCTTTTGGGGTAGGCCAATCCATAATGGATTTGATCTTGTTAGGATCAACTGCCACTCCTTCTTCATAAATAGCATGGCCTAAGTAATGGACTTGTTTTTGGAAAAAGTCACACTTACTAAACTTAGCATAGAGTTGATGTTCTCTTAGCACTTGAAGCACCAGCTTGAGATGTTCTTCATGCTCTTCCCTACTCTTAGAATATATTAGGATATAATCAATGAAAACCAACACAAATCTTTCCAAAATTTACTAAGTACATTATTCATTAAGCACATAAAAGTGGTTGGTGCATTGGTAAGCCCAAATGGCACCACCGCAAATTTGTAGTACCCATATCTTGTCCTACAGGTTGTTTTGTGGATGTCTTCATCCCTAATTTGGACTTGATGGTATCTAGACCTCAAGTCAACATTGGAAAATTTTTTAGCACCCCTTAATTGGTCAAACAAGTCATCGATCCTTGGCAAAGGATACTTATTCTTAATGGTCATCTTATTGAGTTGTCTATAGTCTATGAAAAACCTAAGTGTGCCATCCTTCTTCTTTACAAACAAAGTTGGTGCTCCCCAAGGAGACACACTAGGCCGAATGTAACCTTTGTCCAACATCTCCTTTAGATGTAGTTTGAGCTCAACTAGCTCTGGTGTACTCATTCTATAGGGCGCTCTAGACATTGGCACAACTCCGGGTACAAGTTCTATTGAAAAATCAATATCTCTTCTTGGACATAGGCCTGGTACCTCTTCTAGAAACACATATTTATACTCTCTTATTATGGGATGGCCCCCTAGGCTTGGTTTTTTGTTCTCAACAGAATTCAACACTTGTTTTGCATACAAGGGACATCATTTTCATCAATACTTCTTCACTTGAAGGGTTGATATTTGTCTCACTAAGACATGCTTTTGAATTCCTTATAGGGTTATTTTTCTCCCTTCTTCATCTTCACACTCCAAGGTTTTGTTGTAACAGTCCAACTTGGTTTTATGGGTAGCCAACCAGTCCAACCAATCAAAAGGTCATAAGATCCCAAAGGGCGCATGTTTAGGGTTTCTTGGGTGGGTAATCCATTCATAATGAATTGGCATGCCGATATGACCTTTGTTACCTTTCTTTTGGTTCCACCGGGCAGTTGTACCAGCCATGATTTAGCATGTTTTACCTTCTGCAATTTACATTTTTCAATAGTTTGAGGAGCAACATAACTCAAATTAGAACGAGGGTCAAGCAAAATGGAAACTAGATGGTTGGCAATCATACCTTCCATCTCCACCACTGAAGCTTGGTGGTCAACTTGTCTATTATCCAAGGCTGCTTAAATTTGTGGCATGCTCCTAGCCACATCATTGATTGTGGTAGCGTCTTGGATGTTGCAGACCCTCCTATTGTTCTGTTGCCTATGTGTGTAGTCCCTCAACATATGTTCTTCTCCACAACCCGAAAATTTCAAGGGTTCTCTCTTGGTATTATCAGTCTTACCTGGGGCTGCTCAAAAGGGCTTATTACCACTCTGAGATGGAAAATTTTGTTGATATACACTTTTAGTAGGAAGGCTCATCTTAGAACTTTTCCCATGATTCTTAAATTTTGAGGATTTAAAACCCTTCTTCTAGAATCCCAAATTACTTTTCTTCTCCCAATCCTGATGAGGTTTTGCCTTATTCTTGAATTGCTCATAGCAGTACCTTGCCTTCCGGATGGTGTCTTCTAAAGTTTTTGGCTTGTCAAATTCAATTTTGCCCCAGAAGGACTAAGGCAACCCACTAATAAATCGTTGCATATTTACCTTTTCATCCTTTATGTAGGGCACATACCTCATCATCTCAAGAAATTTGTTGATATATTCATCTATGGTGAGTTGTCCTAGCTTGAGTTCATAGAACTCCTTGGTCTTCCCATCAAAGCATTTTTCTAATAAATACTTCTCCTTGAATTATTTCTCAAATTGTTTCCATGACAAGTCCTTCTCATGGATTCCTTTCACATTCCTAAGGTCCTCCCACCAAATGGAGGCCTTTCCATTCAAGTTGAAAATGGCTATTCGGGCCTTTAAGTTTTTAGAGTAGTCATGGACTCTGAAGTACTTCTTCAAGCAAAGTAGCCAAACTTCTGCTTCTTCCCCCTTTTTAATTTCTCCATCGAAAGTGGGTGGTTTGGATTTCTTAAACTCATCAGGGTCATTGCTCTTGGAATGTTTCCTCTTCTTTCTTCTCTTCTAGGAATGTGAACTAGTCTCCCTACTAGAAAATTCCTTGGAGTTGTCAGTTTCCTTGCTAGAGGATTCTCCCGTTGAATGTCTCTTGGCTCCATGTTGGGCCTTCTTTGAGGTGCTCCTCTTTGTGTGGCCACTTTCAAGACCATGATTTTGTATCTCAGGTGGACTTTGAGTTTTCTTAGTATGATGTATGTCCACATGACTGGATGTTGGTCCTTGTTGCAACTACCTTTGTATATCTGATAGACTTTGCAATAGGATTGCATTAATTTCAATTTGTTTTTCGTGTTCTTTTATTAGCTTTTCATTGTCATTCTTACAACTCTGTAATTCCTCCATGGGGCTTCTTATGGTTTCAACCAAATATGGAGGGGTTTCCACCACCCTCCTCTCATCAGATTCTTCTTCTCTATTGTGGGAGCTTTCCCCCAACTTGTGGTGTGTCACCATCCTTTACATTGTAGTTTTTGTGCTGTCCACTGACTGCTTGAGTGTTGACGAAACATTTCCTTCTAGTTAATTATCTACTAGTTTATAAACAACACATCCAATTTTTAAGATGAAGTTAGTTTCTTTATTTGGAACAATAGCAACACAGACTTCATACTTTCAAAACATATAACAACAATAGAAAGTTTCATTCCCCTCTTCAGTAGTGGTTTAAATAGGTTTCTTATGAATGGGGTAAGATAGGGTGTTACCCCTTAAAAGTTCTCTAATAAGATTTTTATGCGACTCGTTCATGAGCCCAAGCAGGACAAGTGTTGTAACCTGGCTTTGATACCACTGCATCGCACAACCAACCCCTAAGTGCCTTTTTAATGGATGGGGCATCAAAATTTCACTTTTCTCAATCACCTCGAATCCCTGTAACTAGGGTTCCATTGTCTTCGGTTCAACGAGGGTTTTCCAATGACTATAAATTTGTCCATGTTGGCCCTTGACCAAGTTTTGGGAGATCCTTGGTCAAGTTGACCTATTTTGGGACTTCAACAGCCTATCGAAGATGGAGCGCAAGACGAAGCAAAGATCGCGGGATCTCGATCCCTTTTTGGGTCCTTTTTTTGGGATTTGGGAATATGTAACGGGAATGGGATGTCGACCCATGGGTTTACCCATGTTTAGGCCTATTTTGTATGTATAAATAGAAGGCTAGGCAATGTAAGAAGTATTTGAATAGTGCGCAAGAGTTGTGCAAGTGGGCTAAGTGCTAAGAGTTGGATCTATGTGATCAAGAATTGTAAGGCTTCATGCATACTGTATGAGACTTGCAGAGCTAAGTGCAAGTCATTGTAAGAGACTGTGAAGGCTTATGCTATAACGCAAGGAAGGAGGATCTAGTGAGCTACATAGATCTCCTGTCCTAGGCGGAGTAAAGGTTTTGTGGCTCTGTGCATGTAGATGACTGATTGAAGATAATAAATACGAAGAGTTGGTGGATGTAACCCCGAGGTGGGGGTGAACCACGTCAATACTGTGTTATTCTACTCTGTGCAATGTTCTGATGTGTTTATGTGTTATTTGTTAAGTGCTTTGGTGTAGATAGATAGATCTGTTTATGCTTTGTGCTTATGATGAATCTGGATGCTAGATCTGACATCTTTGAACTTGCTTAGTGCTTGAGTCTGCTAGATCTGATCTAATCTTGTGTGCTAAGTGCTTATACACATTAGATATGGGTGAATGTTGCGATGCTCTGTTTTATCTGCGAAGTAGATATTGGTAAAGTATTGATGAATGTTAACTGCTAGGTGCTCTATTTAGTGTTATAATCACAGATCTGTGTCCCAGATAAGGTTACAGACACCTGAGTCTTGCAACCACCCCTGCCTCTGCCTTGGGTGAGACTTCATCTGCTTCACAGGTGTTGCCGAAAGGACTGGTAGTTAGGGTTTTGTTGGTGCGTTATCGTAGCATTGAACCCTGGGTCTGCCCCTATGCCAACAAATGGTTCTGTTGCCGGGATCTGAAACTGTGATTGCTGGGAACTGAGGAAGAAGAAGCTTTGTGCATAGATACGACCTGAAATTGTGAAAGCTCTGTGTGTATATTTGTTGCTCTAGTGCATAGTACTCTACTAGTTTGGCAAGCTCTGTGAAAGAATTTCGATTTGAAGTAAAGAGCTAAGATCTGAAAGCTCTGTTCTCTGATAAAGGTAAGAATATTGAAAAGTTCTAGATCTGAAAGCTTTGTTCTTTGTAGAAGTAAGATAAGTAGAAATTTTTGTTTCAACAATATTGATCTAGGTATATTTGATAGATTATATCCTAGCTTGAAAACTAGAGTATTCATAGATGAAAGAAGGTTTGATATGAATAGATCTGATAGGAATAGTGAAAAATATGTTATACCTATGCATAGAAAGAATGTTTGGACTAATAAGTGTATGCAGGATCCTAGAAAGATTTTTTTGCAGGTTAGCTACCATGATCCTAGTGCGCAATACAGGAAAGGTTGGGGATCATTTAAAAGAAAGAGAGGATTAACCCTCTGTTATAGTTGCAGAAAACCTTGAGATCTTGCTAAGGAATGCCTTGGAAAAAGACCCAATTGTCTTTGTTGTAAAGCTATGGGACCATGAAGTATTGGATTGTCCTAGAATGATTGCTAAGCTTGAAAAGATGAACATGAGACAAGAAAACCCTAAGGCAGATCCAGAAATGCCAGAACCCCAGAAAGAATTAGAGAGAGTATTGTTACAGATAAGAGAAACCCTAAATCACCACCGACATGTCAGATTACCAGAGGTCTTCAGAGAAAACGAATGCCTTGAAGAAAGAATAGTAGACTTCGACATTGACTGTGTTCTAGACAAGGAAACAAAGGTGAATATCATGATAGAGAGAACTTGGGAAGCTATAGGGAGGCCTGCTATGATTCCTTCCTTAGGAGGAATAAGAATATTCAAAGGAAAGTTGATAAGCCTATGTGGAAATCTCACCCAGATACCTATGAATTCCAATGGAACTTCGATAGAGGAAGATTTTGAGATTATTAAATTGATTGAGAACAGTGCCCCATTTACCATGCTACTAGGAAAACCTTGGATTGAAAGAGATCAGGCCAGAAGGCAAGAAGAAGAGAAAGTTTTGGAACAGAAGAAGCAAGAGTTAAAAGAATTCACGACTAGAAGGATCACACACTTGATTGAAGGACAAAAGAATAGATCAAATCCATTTAACACTAGAGACCCGGATGTCGAAGTTGCAAGAACACTAGAAGAACCACTAAAGATTGAAGTACCTATTCCAGATAAAGGATCACCCGCAAATCTTAGGAAAGGATCTCAACAACACAAAGTCACTATGTCAAAAGAAGATAAGAATCAGAATGGAAAAAGACATAACGAGACGAAGCTCACTGGTAAGAAGGCTAGAAAGCTAAGCAAGAAGAGAGCTAAGATCGACAAGTTACAGAAGGTTCTAAAGGAAACCTCGTAGAAGAAAAGTTTGCAAAATTGGAGCTTCGTCAGGATATCAGAATAGCGACACATGGCACTTCGCCATGGCGAAGCAATATAGTCATCGGGGACATTATAACCGTTAGACCAATTCTCCAAATGGGCAGAAAGACATTTATGGACAGACAACTTGCCATTCGACCGTTGGGACCGTGCCATAATGGACATAACAAAGTTAATGAAGGCTTCATACTCATTGCAAGCGATCCGTTTCCGAGTTACCTATTTATCCCGTCGTGCCATGCCCCGAGAACACTTTTGCCAATTGACAGTTTGAGCTTGCAGACTAAGTTGATTTTATACAGTGATCATCGCACTCTTGCTGTCTATCCTATTACAATGTCTAAGTTATTCCCCGAACCCGAGATTGTTAACCGCGAGTGTGTATGTCGAATGAATTGAGTGTTATAGAGAAAGTTGTTGAAGAAGTTTTGATCGACCTCATGACTGAATGAGTCATGTCGATGTCTACAGGTGTACAAGCATCGTCAACGAGAGGATTGCTAGCCTCTCCATCCAAACCATCTGATGAAAAGTGAACCAAGCACAGGGATGATCTAGTGAATGCTAAATTCATCCCGACCATATTACCCGCCTATATTCCACCCCTGAGCGACACAATAAATCGAGACAGCGTGCCCAGATATTTCGAATACATCTTGGTTACGACGTACCTCCCAAAGGGGATACGTGCAGTTCGAGCAGACTAAGATAAGATTGCGGCGTTGAATTTTAGCGACTTCAACCTCAGAGATCGCAAAGTTTACAA
The DNA here is from genome assembly GCA_010110895.2 of Picea sitchensis. NCBI lineage: Eukaryota > Viridiplantae > Streptophyta > Pinopsida > Pinales > Pinaceae > Picea > Picea sitchensis. The sequence continues at coordinate 79,636 of SNQJ01S0001615.1, forward strand.
CATGCTCACCCCACATAAGTACCTGACCCAGACTAAGGGGAAGAATTCGAAGATAATCCCCCAGTCGTGGACTATGAGCCTCGCGAAGTCCACCCTGCTCAATGTCATGATGATTCCTCACTTCAGACGATACCAGGAAGTAAATGCATGTGTCAAACTGTTGTTGTCTTGTTACCATGGTGGTTATTTGTGGCTAAACCACCGTATAATAGTTGATCCGACACTGATCAATCAGATCACGGGGTTGAGTATGCAAGGACTTGATCCACGAGAGTTTTACCCTGGAAAAGCCATGGATCGTGCTATAACACAGCGGATCAAGGACACTTATGGCGATGTCGAGAAGGGCACGTGAGGTTACAAAGTAGCTTCTATCCAGAGTGGCATAGTGCACCTCTCCTGTCAATTGATTGCAGGGAATTTAGTCCGAAAGAACCAACACACCCAAGTCATCGGTTTTGTAGTCGACCTCGTAGGCAAGTGCGAGGAAGGCCTTCAGATGAACTAGGCGAAGTACCTGTTGAACCAGTTGGAACTCAACTGCAGAGAAGCACAATATCAAGGATATGAATTTCATTTCAGCTGGATTTTGATATTGATAGATTTCATTGCCTGGGAGATGTTGGAAGGTACGACCTTCCCGGACATCGAGCCTTTTGAACCACTGACTACGAAGTTCAGTACACTGTGGTACTCAAGTGACATGAATAAACAGTGGAAGTCAAATGTTGTTTTTCATACCTGCTACAATCAGCTGAAGGTAGCCATACAGTCTGAGCCTCGCATGACTCTGAACACTCTACACCGGTTTAGGCCTCTGATGATGTTCAACGCAGATCAACATTTTACTTACATCACAGTGCGTGCTGACGAACACAAGCAACAACTTCAGTCCTACTACAAGCTGACGGAGGAGAACCTGGAGGAGATCACCAAGGACTGATCGACGGACCTCCTTGTTCCAACAGACCCTGTAGAGATATATGACATAGACAGCCCAGAAACAACTCATGATACACCCGGACCTAGTGAGACAAAGAAGACCGAAGAAGTTCAAGAAATAGACAGTGCATCCGTGAAGACTGCTTCCATATCACCAAAGCAAGGAGGTGATGGTGAAGAGTTAGATGAAAAATAAGTCGAACAGAAGCAAGGAGACGAGGTTGATCCCCTGAAGAAGAGAAAAGGTTCGCCTTCGAAACCTTCCTCCCGAAAGAAAGCAAAGGCCACCATGACCAAGATGCAGACTGTCCTCACCTCCGATGACTTTGACTTCCTCATAGCATCCCTACAAGATGCTTTGCTGAAAATAGCAGAGAAACAAGAAGCAAAGCAAGAGGAGCTATATGATCAAATTGAGACTGAACTCCGAGGGGTACAACAAGCCCTACAGTCTAATCGTGCAGTCTCCACTGCACTGGGAGAGCCAGAATTGGGAGATGATCCAACTCAACTCCACTGCTTAGCCGATATAGTCGAAGCTCTCCTTCGACGAGCACACGAAGAAACAACGCAAGCCACTCAGGCTTTGACACAAGTATAAGGAGTACTAGTAGAACAACACATTGCTGCAGAACGGGAAAAGCTTGCTCTCCAAGCGAAGTTTGACGAAGAAAAAGCACAACTACAACAATAAAAGGGACAGTTGCTCACGGAGCAACTCGAAGTAAAGGAAATGGTCAACAGAGCACTTCGCTATGTGACAGTCGTAGAAGTAAAGACCGAAGATCGAGTTCCACAACAAGTAGCACAACTTCAAAAAGTGATCCAACAACTACATCAACACATCACATACTTGGAACTATGCGTAGTACTCGAGACCCCAGAAGATGTAAGAGACCAAAGGGAAGCAACTGCTAGGAGCGTAGTTGAAAGGCTCAAGGCTCTTACCTTGGAATGTAAGAGCCTCACTGATCACAGTGCCCAGACCTATGAACAACTCATGGAGAACCCAGAATTGAAGGCATTGGAGTCACAACTCCAAGAGGTGAAGTATCAAGCCGAAAACATATAGGCGCAGCTGAAGCCCCTGTCAGCTATGGATAGAATGAAGCACTCCCAAGAAAAATGCACTGCACAATAGAAAATCCATACTATCTAGAGCAGAGTTATGGAGGTAACTCAGAAACTCCAACCTGTGCAAGATAAGGTCTATCAATTATTTACAGAAGTAGAAGGCCAAGGAGAACAACTAGAGCAGGTTGTCACTACAAATGAACAATGTCTAGAGGGGCCAATCAATAATGTAGTCATCCAAGAGTTTGAAGAACAAGAGTTTGTGGCATAACAACAATTCGAAACAGCTCGAGCCAAGCTCGAAGTGTTAGAAGTAGAACTAGTCAGACCAAAGTGACTTGGGACGAGTCACGGGTGAGTGTTGGGGCCCTATTGGCCCTTGACCAAGTTTTGGGAGATCCTTGGTCAAGTTGACCTATTTTGGGACTTCAAAAGCCTATCGAAGATGGAGCGCAAGAAGAAGCAGAGATCGCGGGATCTCAACCCCTTTTTGGGTCTTTTTTTGGGATTTGGGAATATGTATCGGGAATGGGATGTCGGCCCATGGGTTTACCCATGTTTAGGCCTATTTTGTATGTATAAATAGAAGGCTAGGCAATGTAAGAAGTAGTTGAATAGTGTGCAAGAGTTGTGCAAGTGGGATAAGTGCTAAGAGTTGGATCTATGTGATTAAGAATTGTAAGGCTTCATGCATAATGTATGAGACTTGCAGAGCTAAGTGCAAATCATTGTAAGAGACTATGAAGGCTTGTGCTATAACGCAAGGAAGGAGGATCTAGCGAGCTGTGCAGATCTCATGTCCTAGGCGAAGTAAGGGTTTTATGGCTCTCTGCATGTAGATGACTAATTGAAGCTAATAAAGATGAAGAGTTGGTGGATGTAGCCTTACGGCGGGGGTGAACCACATAAATACTGTGTTATTCTTCTCTGTGTGATGTTCTAATGTGTTTATGTGTTATTTGTTAAGTGCTTTGGTGTATATAGATAGATCTATTTATGCTTTGTGCTTATGATGAATCTTGATGCTAGATCTGACATCTGTGAACTTGCTTAGTGCTTGAGTCTGCTAGATTTGATCTAATCCCGTGTGTTAAGTGCTTATATACATTAGATCTGGGTGAATGCTGGGATGCTCTATTTTATCCGCGAAGTAGATATTGGTCAAGTATTGATGAATGTTAACTATTAAGTGCTCTATTTAGTGTTATAATCACAGATCTGTGTCCCAACTAAGGTTGCAGACACCTGAGTCTTGCAACCACCCCTGCCTCTACCTCAGGTGAGACTTCATCTGCTTCGCAGGTGTTTCCGAAAGGGCTGGTAGTTAGGGTTTTGTTGGTGCGATGTTGTAGCATTGAACCCTGGGTCTGCCCCTGTGCCAACAGTCCAGATATGTGTTATGGATTGCAAATTATGGCCCTTCAAAGTTCTTTAAGCCTTCATTAACTAGAGTCTCTCACAACCACGTGGCTCCCTGTCACCCGACCCTACACATCATCATAGTATACAAAGAGTCTTCCAACCAAGAGTTGAAATTTGTCTAGCTCCTATAGGCCTACTAGGTTAATTAACCATCAACACAATGAAATCCCACTCCTTACTAAATCTGCAAGGGCACTTAGATTCATTAATATTAGTTAACGCTTAAGTCTCGAACTTCAAAGAAATTCCTCATCATGTTCTTATGAACCCAAATCTCCTGAATGTCGGAGTTCCAGGAGGGTCCCTCTCCTTTAATTAATTACATTTAAATTGTTTTGACATCCTGTAAGTACGGGAATGTAAATCTGATCCTTCAGCCCATTTCGACTTATCCAATATACCACTCCAAACCTTCGAAGTTCTGAATCCTCGAACTCCCAAAGGGTCCACACTTACATGTGGTGGTGCGTAAAACGTAAAGGCAGGGACAGGTGGGTACGGGCTTTCGACCGATTAACCCCAGCGTCCCAAGTTCCCTGAAGTCCCGAACTCCCAGTGCCCTGGGTATTCCACCCGTAATATCCTTAGGCCGAACCGAATTGTAAATGTAAATGCAAATGTACTTAAGTTGGTGAGTTGTTTGATATCATTTTGTATGCACCTTTCAGTGCATAGTGCGCGCATGTACTGCGCAGTAAAATGATGAAGTGTGCACATTCCAGGATACCACGCACAACAACTTAAGTGCTCACGATTTTGAGGACAGGGAGCCTTTGTGTATATGTTGTGTTTTATAGGCTGGTGAGCCAGGTTTGTGATGATTAGGCCGAAGAACCTAGATGTTAAAGGCCAATGAGCCTATTTTTGTATATGTCTCATCATTAATATAAAATACATCGTTGCACGCAGACCAACCATGATAAAAGAGTATGGGGGACTAAACTCCACTAGTTAGGGAAAGGGGGGGGCTAAAAGTTAAGGAAAAGGGGCTAAGCTAGGGAGCTTAAGCCAAAAAGGAATATTATATTAATATTTCTTAAAAGTATAAAGTATGGATAATTATTTTATCCTAAGTTCTAAGGATGGGGACAAGTGGGCCAAAGTAGCTCCCAACATGACAAGTGTCAAGTTGGGGACATGCATACATATTGTTTGGACTTATTTAATTTTTGGGGATTCATCCATTCCTTCCATCGGCCATTCATCCATTCCTTCCATCATTCAGTCATCTAGTCAATCATGCCATGATCATTCACACACTCATTGAGCTATCCTCCGTGCCTTCCTGTCACTGTATCTGAACCTGTATCCATAACCATACATGTTTGTGTACTCGGTTAGCTGGGGAGCTGGACTGAAGAAGCAGGTTATCAGGCCCGTGGGATATTGAAGAGGTGAGTTGTCAGGCCCGTGGGATATTGAAGAGGTGGGTTGTCAGGCCCATGACCAATTTCTCTCTGGGTGAGAGAATTGTTGGGAATTGATTTCCTGAAGGTGCTAAATTGTTGTTACAGGGCTCTAAGACTTTCTGTCTGACATGTTGCTGAAGCCCATAAAGGAAGTGGGCCAGCCGAAGGACTGTTGAGCATAGAAGGGGCACACTTTCTAGGGTGGGACATGCATGTGGGGAATGAGGGACTGTAGGCTGTTAGTTTGAGTTGGTACCTGTGATGGAGTATTTCTTGTTTTCTGTGATAGATTAGCCTAGTTAGGAACCCCTTTACCTGGGTGGAGTTTAGTCCTAGCTCGGGGCTGACCCACTGCTGAGAGTGATGAGCAGTGTGGTCTAAGGCTGGGAGGTTCGTGAAAGGTCTGGACGTAGTTGGTGATATTCTTACCAAGATAAGTGTCAATTGTCTAATAAATTACATGCTACATTATTATTTACGTGTTTAATTTTATGGGTTTATCCTATGTGTGGTTATAACTGTCTTTATAGTTATGGGTATTGCATGTATATGTTTATTGTTATTTCAGTATGAATCTGTGCATTTACAGAACGTATTTGTTTGTTTATGTGTTATATATAAAGTTTCACAAGAGTTCTGTGTGTATATGTTTTAATTGCATGCAGTTCGAAAAATTTATGTGGCATAGCTCAGTTGGATGCTGGGTATGTTACAGTGTGTTCCGCAGAGAGAGTAAAAGGGTTTTTTGGAGTAGCATGGCCTGGTCTGGGTGGCTGGGGATGTTACAATATGGTATCAGAGCTTCAGTTTTCAACATGAGCTCAGATGGGCTGAGAAAGTTGAGTTGAAGCGAAATTTCACAGAGGATTTATTTCGAAATGGCCAAATTTTGAGTTGCAGAGCGTCCATGGTAAAACGTAACATCAATTGTGCGGAATTGGGAAAAAGCCCAAATTTTTGTTGTTAAATTCATGGGAAAATTGAGAAATTTGGCCATGTGGTGAGATATTCTTGATTTAATATTTGTTCTAGCAAATTCAAACCTAGAATTGGTCGAATATGAAGTTACAGTGAAGCCATGATAGTTGGAGCGAAATTAGTAATTAAAGTTCTCAATTCGTGACTAGAGTTTGGGAAAAATTTGCTCTAGAAATGTCAAACCACAACGATTTGTTGTTGCAGAGGTTGAACTGGTGTTATTGGGGTGAAATTGAACAAATTTCATAGTTGTAGAATGTCTATGGTAGAAATTGGGAAAAGGTTAAGCAAAAGCCCCAATTTATGTAGTGGAATTCATGAGGAATTGATGCGCATAAAAATGAATGTGCGTAGGTGGGCACACTAAAAATGTATGATGCGCAGTAAAAAGCTTGTGATGTGTAAAAATTGGGCACTGTGTGGAAAAATATTGGCATGTTGGTGCGCACAGTAAATTCTGGTGTCGTGCGAAAAAATATTGGTGTGCGGGTGCGCGCGCTAAAATTTAGCGCCACGTGCAAAAATGTTGGTGTGTGGGTGCGTGCACTAAATTTATCATTCCGCAGTGTGCATACACATAATAATGGCACACGTGGTGTGCACACTATTGGCAGAGCGCAAAGGAGTTTGGTTGGTGCGCGTGCAATGTGGGTATATGTTGTTGCGCGACAGTTTAGTTAATGGTGTGCGGTGGGGGCGTACTAAACTTTGGCATGGTGCAACGTGTAGAGTGAAATGTGTGCAGAATATCAATGTGCGATACAAAAATGGAATGCAACAGGTAATAGTGCAAGAACCAAAACTATGCGTGATGAATATCAACGCACGACACAAAAGTAGTGCACACCAGTTATTGGTGCGACAAAGAAGTGATGCACAGTGGTTATAGGTGCACGGAGCACGATTTACCTTGTGGTGGTGTTGCACATGCTAAATATGGGTGTAAAGGTTGAAATTTTTGAACGCAAATTCGTTTGGAGGGAGAACAACAACGGAAAACCAACGAATTTCCGCGACATTTTATACTGTTTGAATGTCGTCTATTTGCAGCGCGTTTTTGAGGCCCTTAAGTGCATTTTTAAGTACTAAAAAATCATGAGAACATAATGTACCAAGGTACACTATGTATCTACAACTCAAATAAAAGAGCTCGAAGAGAGCTTTCTAATGGTGTAAACTGTTTGTCAAACGGAGCTTTTATGAGAAAGTTACAACACAAATAGTGGCGGGTAAATTTTAAGACCCAACTAACTTCGAAGAGCCATAACTTTCTGCTCCGTAATCAGAATGAGGCACATGAGAAATCAATGGAAAGATATTGAACCATAAAAGACATTCCTAGAGCTGAATTAAATTTTTGGGCATGTTAAGAGTGTTTAAAATGGAAAATAAGGTACATGTAGCATTCCAGACCAAAAACACGAATTGGCCTAGAACTTCAACAGGTTGTAACTAACAACTCAGAACCCAGAAAGGGGTGAAACTTGGACAGATTGTCCAAAATATGTATATGAAGAAACCCAATTGAGATCCTATGAAAAATCCAATGGAGTAGGTGCAAAAATTCATAATTACAGTGCAGAGTTGCGCCAAGTTGAAGTGTGAAGAGAAAAATTAATGGCCAGTTTTCAAATAACGATAACTTTATGATCAAGACTCATAATTGAGCTTGGGAGTAGTCGTTGGAAAGGTGTTGGATAGTAGAATATAATTATTAACCCAAAAAATTGATCTGGGCATTCAATTTTTCATAAAATCAGAAGAAATAATTCCGATATATAATTGAAGCAGAATTGTTCGTATTTTCATGGAATTGTTGAAACAGTTAGCCTGACAAAGTTTTGTTGGCTGCACATTTTGCAGAGCTAACAACACTAGATCAGATCAGGATCAACACAGATTCTAGAGTAATGGAAGAAGCATGGGGGACATACAACCAAGGATGTGATATTAGAGGGATGGATGTCTATTTGGGCATCGAATGAACAAACTCCAATGGACATGGAGAAGGAAGGGATAAAAACATGAATATGGTAGAGACCATTAAAAATTTGCAGAAGGATGTCCAAATCCATAAAGATGATAATGAAAGGCTTATGAGAGCCAAGGAGCAGCAGGATGACTTCAACGTGAATTTAATGCAGAGCTTGAACAAAATAGAAAATAAATTGGATAAGGAGAGTGGTTCAAGCAAATCTTGAAGTCACAGGTCTCTTGATGAGAAAAGAAGAACCATAAGTATTAGCATACATCACCATCACTCCTCGAGGAATTCCAATAAGAGGGCACACATAAGCTCAAGTCCATCCCCTATCAGGAAGCATAAGAGGTTTGGGGCGGATGAGCTATGAGGAGAAATGAACAAAATCAAACCTCCTACATTTGATGGTGAGCACAAGAAGGAAGAAGATGCAGAGACATGGTTGCTGGGCATGGGAAATTATTTTCAATTGCATAATTATTCTTCTCATGCAGAAGGTAAATTTCCATCTATAAACTCAAGGGAAAAACATCCATGTGGTGGGATCATCTTGTGTAGGTGCAACACATTAAAGAGAAAAGTGTTACTTGGAGGGAATTCAAGAAGTATTTT